>VDFB02086081.1:81770841-81852957 GCA_007258455.2 Sequoia sempervirens | reverse complement strand
ATGCAGAAACAAGAGTACATTCAGTGTGCTTTGGAAATGGATGAAGTAGTGGAATGGGATTTGTTTCGATTGTCGATATATTTGGATATGCCAAATGTTAGGAAAAAGAAGATGTCTTAATCTTAGGTTTGATTTTTCTAAATATTAAATGTTGTCAATTTTTTCACTTTGTCTTTGTGAGTTACAATTTGCAGTTTCTATTTGAATGAGGAGTCAAGTTGGAAAGTTGATATTTATAGGTGGAGTTGTGCATAAAATATTTTTTTATTTCCATGTTGAGTTTATATGAAATGTGAATTTTCGAAGAGCAGTTATTTTGGCAAGTGCAAATTTTGCAAATTGGCATGTGGTGACAATTGAAAACTTGTCACTGTGCATCTACAGTGTTTTCAATGTTGGATCTTCATCCTTTGGTGGTTATTTTAGAAATGTTTATTTTATGCATTGTAATTTGTTATATATTGAGAACTTGTGTATTTTTGAGATGTATGAAGTTGTATTGAGATACCTTATGCTGCCGGATTTACTCTAGAATTGTAAGATAGATAAACTCCTGTAGAAGCTTGTGTTGCAAGTGTATTGTAACCATTTTTTACAGATAATACATTGTTTAGGCTTTTGGAGTGTGGGGTTTTTTTCTCGAAAGGGTTTTCCCTAATGTGCATCTTCTTTATTGTAATTGTTTAAGGGTTTGAAATTGTAGAAATTTGCACATTCTCTACTTTGATAGATTAGTGTTGGAAGTTTTTCCGTGTACCAAGCTTCCTTTCAATTGGTATCAGAGCCTAATCACTTTTGTTTCCTATTCTGGGTTAAAGGGTTTTTTGTACTAATCTTATTTGAGTGGGAACTTGTTGTAGAAATTTTTTGTTGACCTTGTTGGAGGAAGGAGATGGAAAGCACATCTAGTATAATTGAGATAGAGAAGTTTAATGGAGGCAAATTTGAGCCATGGAAGCTCAAGATGGAAGACATGTTTGTAGACCACAACTTGTGGACAACTGTTTTTGGAACTATGCCAATGGGCATGAAATGAGAAGATTGGGATTTGATGGATCAGAAGGCTAAGGGTTTGATAAGACTCTATTTAGCTGATTTAGTACTCCTAAATGTTCATGAAGAGAAGACTATTGCACTTCTTTGGAAGAAACTTGCTCAAATTTATCAGCTTAAATCCCTAGTAAATATGTTGTTCCTATGAAAGAAGATGTATTCTCTGTGGATAGAGGAAGGAGGATCTATTGCAAGTCACCTGAATGCATTCAACATGCTTGTTGTCCAGGTAAACTCTGTTGGTGTCAAAATGGAGGAGGAGGATTGTTGCATGACTTTGCTTTGTTTGTTGTCGGATTCTTGGGACCACCTTGTCATGGCCATTGGAAGTACCACTACCACCTTTAAGATGGATGAAGTGGTTGCGTCATCACACCTGGTCATTTCCACAAAGATTGTAAGGGGGAGAAAAAGAAGAAAAAGAAGAAATTCTTTGATTTTGAATCTGATAAATCCACTTAGGATGATGCAGATGCTTTTTTTGTTGCCTTGGAAATGCATGCATCGCAAGATGTGTGGTTGATAGACTATGGTGCTTCTTTCCACATGATGCCGCATCGACATTGGTTTTCTAAGTATGAAAGTTATGATGGTGGGAAGGTGTACCTAGGTGATGACTCTCACACGAATATTGTTGGTTGTGGAAGAGTCAAGATAAGATTCCTAGATGGTAGAGTGAAGGGGTTCGATGGTGTCTTGCATATCCCTAGTTTGGCACGAAACCTTCCTTTTGTAACTAATTTGAATGATGTGGGTGTATAAGTTTTTTTCTCAAATGGAGGATGCAAGATGACAAGATGAGCCATGGTGCTTGCTAAGGGTGTTCGGATAGGCACTCTATTTTACCTAGATGCATACATAGTTCAATGCAATAGTTCTTCTAATGAAATGAAGAAAAGAACTTCGAATTCACTATACTCACCATTGGAACCAGTAGCAAAGAAAGTTGCATCTACTTTCGATGGTCATGCTTTCTATGTACCCAAGGGTGCCCATGCCTTGGAAATGAAGTTACCTGCTGAGAAGACAATGCTTTCGCACCAAAGACTTGGTCACATTGGTAAAAAGGGTTTAAGAACCTTGAAAAATAAATGCCTTGTTGAGGGGCTTGATGATTGTAATCTTGAGTTCAATTTTTGCAAACATTATATTTATGGAAAGCAAAATTGTGTTCAATTTTATGATAGTTCTTACAAATCTTCTAGGGTTTTGGACTATGTGCATTCTAATGTTTTTGGGCCTGTAAATGTTCATTCATTATCAAAATCTATATATTTTATTTCTTTCATAGATAATTATAGTAGGAAATTTATTTATTTTCTCATAAGTAAATTTAAAGTCTTCATTCAGTTTAAGGAGTTTAAGGCCTTGGTAGAAAATTAGACTAGTAGGAAGATAAAGTGTTTGAGGATTGACAATGGTGGTCAGTTTTATTTCACATAATTCAATAAGTTCTGTAAAGAATAGGGGATTGAAAGGAATAAGACAACTCCATATACCCCTCAACAAAATGGAGTTGTAGAGAGGATGAACAAGACATTCATGGAGAGGGCTAGGAGTATGCTAAGTGCAGTTGGCCTTGAGCAAAATTTTTGGGCTAAAGTTGTTGCCACTACATGTTATCTAGTTAACAAATCTCCTACATCAACTCTTGTTGATAAGACACCTATGGAGGTGTGGTCGAGAAAGAATCCCTCTTTGATACATCTTCGTGTGTTTGGTTGCGAGGCATATCCTCATGTGCCAAGGGAGAAAAGGTCAAAGTTTGAAAATAAGGTTGTTAAGTGTATCTTCATCAAATATGATATTGAGGTGAAAGGGTACCCAATTTGGGATCCAGTGGTCAATAATGTTCTCTACAGTCGAAGTGTTATCTTCAGAGAGATGAAACCTTCTTCCATCATTTTGTAGCCTACAGAAGAAAAAAAGAAAGAAGATGTGGTTCAACTTCCTCTTGACTCTAAGAAAGTTGAAGTTGATTCCCAAAATGGACTTGATGATGAGGAGAGCTTGAGAAGCTCTGAAAGTTCTAAAGAAGAAGAAGAACCTCAACCTCAGCAAGTAAGGAGGTCTATGAGAGATAGGTGGAAACCTGATAGGTTTGGATATTCACTCGAAAGGTTTGGTTATTCATCATTGGATTCCAGTTGTATTTTTTCTTTGATTGCTAACACTGATGAGCCTAGGACTATTAGAGAGGCTATGGCTATGAGTGATGCATATTCTTGGATGAAAGCCATGGACGAAGAAATGGCTCCATTGAAGAAAAATGATACATGGGATCCGATACCTTTGCTTGAAGGACGAAAACATGTTGAAAGTAAATGGGTGTTCAAGAGAAAATATGGTCCAGATGGCAGTGTTGAGAAGTATAAGGAAAGGTTGGTCACTAAGGGATATTATCAAGTGGAGGGAATTGACTATGGTGAGATTTTCTCTCCTATTGTGAAGCTGACATCTATCCAATTCATGTTATCACTTGCAATAGTGTATAATCTGGAAGTGGAACAAATGGATGTGAAGATAACATTCCTTCATGGTGACTTGGAGGAAGAGATTTATATGTCACATCCAGAGAATTTCATGGTTAAAGGTAAAGAAAATATGGTTTGCAAGTTAAAAAAGTCTTTGTATGGTCTTAAGTAGTCTCCTAGAATGTGGTACAAAAAGCTCAAAATTTATGTGTTTCATTGGGATTTTTGAGATCTAAATTTGACCATTGTGTATATTACAAATCTGATAATGCTCACATTCTTATAATTGCATTGTACGTAGATGATATGTTGTATTTTGGGAATGGTAAAAGTTTGATTTTAGATTTGAAGTCTTAGTTGTCAACATAGTTTGAGATGAAGGATCTAGGTGTAGTGAGGTATATTCTGGGGATGGAGATCATAAGAGACATAGCTAATAGAAATATTTGGTTGAGCCAGAGCAAATATGTGAATACAGTGTTGGAGAGGTTCAACATGACAACTTATAGACAATTAGCTGTTCTTGTAATGTAGGGAACAAAACTTTTTGTGGAGGATTGTTCAAAATCTCTTAATGAGATGGAGGACATGACTTTCTGTGGAGGATTGTCCAAAATCTCCTACTAAGATGGAGTGTTGTTGGTAGTCTTATGTACGCTATGGTCTATATGAGACCAGATGTCGCCTAGATAGTGGGAGTCCTAATTCATTTTATGGCTAATCCTAGATGGATGCATTGGGATGCAATGAAGAGAGTGTTTAGATATTTGTGGGGTACTTTTGAATATTCCTTATATTTTCATGGTTATCCTACTAAACCTTGGAACTCAGTGAGTATTCCTGAATATGTGGATTTAGATTGGGTAGGTGAAATTGACAACAGAAGATCCACCAGTGGATATGTTTTCATGATGTATGGTGGTGCTATCAGTTGGATGAGTAAGCAGTGGGTTGTAGTCACTTTATTCACTACAGAAGTAGAGTACATGGCAGCTACTCATGCTTGCAAGGAAACCATTTCGCTTAAGTGTTTGTGTTCTAATATTGGTTTTGATGAATGTGAGATTACTATTTTTTATGATAGTTAGTGTTATTTTCTTGGCAAAGAATGCTACTTTCCATGCCAAAAAAAAGAATATTGATTTTCAATTTCATTTTTTTCATGATATAGTGGAATATGGAAAGGTGAAGTTGGGGAAGTTTGACACCCTGACGAATGTTACAAATGCATTGACAAAATCAGTGAGCATAGAAAAATTCATATGGTGTTTGGAGTCTATGGGCCTCATGCCCTCTAGTAGCTAAATCTTGTTACGTTCATTAGCTCTTCAAAGCTGTTTGACAAGTGGGAGAATGTTAGAAAAAGGAAGGTGTCTCAACCTTTGATTTTTATAAATATTAAATGTTGTCAATTTTCTCATTTTGTCTTTGTGAGTTACAACTTGCAGTTTCTATTTGAATGAGGAGTCAAGTTGGAAACTTGATATTTATAGGTGGAGTTGTGCATAAAATATTTTTCTATTTCCATGTTGAGTTTACATTGAATGTGAGTTTTCAAAGAGTAGTTATTTTGGCAAGTGTAGATTTTATAGATTGGCATGTGGTGACAATTGGAAACTTATTGTTGTGTGTCTATAGTGTTTTTGATGATTTCCATGTTGCATCTTTAGCCTTTGGTAGTTGTTTTAGAAATTTTTATTTTATGCGTTGTAAGCTCTTATATATTGAGCACTTGTATATTTTGGAGATGTATGAAGTTGTGTTGAGATACCATTATGCTGTTGAATTTACTCTAGAATTGTAACAAAGATAAACTCCTATAGAAGCTTGTGTTGCAAGTGTATTGTAACTATTGTTTACATATAATACATTGTTCAGGATTTTGGTGTGTGGGATTTTTTTCTCGAAAGGGTTTTTCCCACGTATATTTGGTGTTATGTGTTTTTAGTATATCTCTATTGCTATTTATCTTTACCTATAATGTGCATCTTCTTTATTATAATTGTTTAAGGGTTTGAAACTGAAGAAAGTTGCACATTCTCTCCTCTACTAGATTAGTGTTGAAAGCTTTTTTGCATACTTGGATTCCTTTCATAAAATTGTTGTTGACGACATGAGCATTTTTGGATTTAGTTGTACTAAGCTTTTTAATAATTGTTTTACAATTATATTTTAAAATATTTATATTTATTTTTTAAAAATTATTATTATTAAATTTTATTTTTTTTACTATTATTTATTAATTATTGTAGTATTATAGCCTTCATTTTTTAAAAACATACATAATGATTACAATATAGTTTCAAAAATATAATTATACTATATTTATAAATTTGATTTAACATAAATATGATTTCTATTATAATTGAACAATTATAGGTTTTACTTTTATTTGAGTTTTATAATGATTTTATTAATATTTTATAATTTTTCATAAATTCTAATTTTTAATTAATATAAATTAATTATAATCAAATTTTGAAGAACTATTTTAATGTTTAAATATAGTTTCATATATATAATAATGTTTTTTACTAAGTTATGTTCTTAATGAATTAAAGACATTTATGTGAATATAAATAATTTTATTCGACTAATAAACATTAAAATTATCTATTAATCATATTATTCTTTCTATTTTATATTTTTCTTTTCTTCTTTATATATATGTTTTGTGTCTTTACTTTCAAAATATAATAGATAATTAAATATTTCACCTTATTTCATATTAAAGAATAAATAATTTAATGAAATTTTAGTTATAACAAAAAGAATTTACATCACTAACATCAATAACAATGAAGAATAACATTTCATGCTAGTTGTTAAATCTATTCATCAAACCTATTTTAGGTATTATGAAATCATCCCTAGGTGATACTTTATTTAAAGGCCAAGTTAGTATAAACATGTACACAACAATAAAGTTTTGTCATGGATATTATATTCAACATCAAAGGGGATTAATCAAGTGGTCCAATAAAAATCATCTTTTAACATTTGCTAAAGTTTTGATTAGATTAATACTAGAAGGGCCAATACCCGTTTGAGGCTCATGTGGGATCACAAGTAAAGTGAGACACCCAACCAAAACAAAACATAACATAACTTAAATAGTCTCACTCAAAGCTAAAAAGAAACAAAGAAAACAATATTAGGAACAAAATACTAAAGCAAAAATACCAAAAGATGTACCCCTACAAGTCTCCCAAAATTGAGTAACTAATCGATAGTATTCCATTCTCGAGATAGGAATTGAAGCTTCTTCAAAAATTCAAGGGGATTTTTTGAATGACCAAAAGCATCCCTTGTGGCATCTTGGTCAAAGTATCAACCATTTTATCTTTCTCTTCTCACATGTCAGGGAGTGGAATCATCATTAGCATGGGATTTTCCATGGTCCTAGGAGCTATGTCAAATGGTAGGGGGATTTCATCAAGGGTAATAGGGACTGGGGTCTACAAGGGGTTTGGTGGGGTCGTGAGTTAAATCAAAGTGTTATTTTTAATAGTGATAGGGGAGGGTAAAACAATGGCATGGTACTTACAGAGATGAAAGATAAGAACCTGGTGAATGGTTGCATTCTTGTTTTTACCTTGAACATCTTTGACAATTTTCTCAAGCAAGGGAAAAATCCAAAAGGAAAAAATTATTTTAAAATTATACTAGAGGTGATTAAGAATTGGAAATAAAAGAACATGAAAATGTAGACATATGAAATTAGCATCATTCACATTCATCCATTCATCAAGTAAATCAAGTCTATTTGATTTATCTCTAAGGTCATCCATTTAAATTGAATAAATTAACTTTATTTAATTTAAGTCTACATTATCCCTCTGTGATTAAATAAATCAAAAATTTATTTAATTAAATCTAAAATCACCTTTCATCTCCCTTTGATTTAGTTTAAATTCCTAAATCTAAGTCAAATGGGTCAAATCACCTAATCCCTCACTAAATTAATCTAATCTTGATTAATCTAATCTAATCACCCATCACATCCTCTAGCTTTTCCCACTTGCACAAATAAATCAATTCTTTTATTTATTAAATTCTCCATTTTCTCTCAACATGGCATCTTTGAGGAATATTCTCTAAGTTTGAAATCTCCCCCAAATTGACATGTACATCCAACAAAACATTTAAGAGCTCTTGCATGTCTCTTACATGTCTTTTGCAAAGGTCAAACTTGGCATTTAACATGTCATGTCATCAAATTCAAATTTCAAATCTCCCCCTCTTTGGCACATTGACCAAAATGTGTTCATTCCTCAACCTCTCACATTTGTACAAGTGGCATCTTTCCATTGGTTGGTTTTTAATCCCAAATCCTCCATGTTTGGCATTCTTTTATCCTTCTTGGCTATAAATAGAGAGCTTCTCTATTGTATCAATCCTCCACAATCTTTGTATCTTTCTACACAACTCCACAAGTTTCTCATCTTGATGCACAATCTTCATCATTTGACATCTTATTCATCCTTCATCAAGAGCTTATCAAAAAGGGGTTGGGAAAGGGCTAATTTTCACATCAAAGTAGCACCAAAACCCCCATAAGATCAAGTGTTTGCTTTTTTTTAGAATAGGAATAGTTATCTTTGTTTGTATTTGCTCAATTATTTTATCTTTTTCCTTATTCTTTAACAATGCAAATGGATTTTATGGGGAATTATTATTCTAACCTTGCATTTTGATCTAATAACTTGATTGTTTGCTTTGTTCATGCAAGTTTGGAAAGGGGTTCACAGAAAATGAGGAAACCTCCCCTCGTGTGTAATATACCTCATGAGGACCTCAACAAATTTTCTCCAAACAACAAGTAGGTCCATACAATTAAAGCTATTTTGTAATCTATTCACCTTCTCACCATCTTTCAAGAATCATTTCATATCCTTCTGATAGTGGCCTTTGGATTTATGATGGATGCACACTCCCTCCAAATATAGCCTTGTCACTTCCGCAATTAACTCAGTATTCACTGTGAACAAGTTTTCACCAATAGTGATAGTTCCATTCACCTAGGAGGTAGAAAATGCCACTAAAATCTTAGGGTTATGCCCCAACATCCCTTCCACAAATGAGGCTAGCTTTCCCTGCTACAGGATGGTTCAGACTTCCTTGTCTTGTTTTCATACCTTGTAACTAGTAGGCTCTTCTTGAACTAAATCACCCCCATCACAAAAAAAATCAAACTTTAGAATAGGGCCATATAGAATATAAAAATTACTAGATAAAATCTAGAGCCACCAATTAAAGTGTTTATAAAAAGGAAACATGAAAGAGTTAATTTTCCATAAATTAAAAGTTTTGAAAATATCAATGAGAATTGATAGTGTATCCAACTTAATCTCCAATTGATATTACTTTAGCATAATTGAAATTTAAATCACACACATGACTAGAAATATTAAGGATATTATCCCATATTACTAAATTTGGTGTGAAGGCACTAAGATTCTCTAGTGGATCACCAAATTTATTGTCGTTTCAAAACACATGAACTATACTACAATTTCCAAGATTTATCATAAGATTGCAAGCTAAAGACAAGGGGTCTTGGAGGGTCTAACAAGGAGAGGCCTTCCCCTTTAGCATAAGAATTGTGTTTTGAGAATCTCCCTTGATGAAGTTGGAAAACCCAGCCTGCATGGCAATTTATATGCTATGGAAAGTTGTTGCCACCTCAGCCAGGGTAGATGACTGTACCCCCAAGTTGATCGCATAAGCCAATGTTAAATTTCCTTTGTGATCTCAGATAACCCCACCCCCACCCACTCGACCAAGGTTAGGTTTGGCAGAGTCATCAAAGTTAAGCTTCAACCAACCAGTGTTGAGGGGGACCAACATTTGCTAAAGTTTGTCATTGACCACTAAAGAAAATTTTGAGTGTATCTTCCTAATATTTTTCTTTCTAGGGATAACATCAATTTTTAAAATAATATTATGCATTATAATAGTCTAAAATCCTTAATATATCTTGAATTGATCATAGAAATTGTAGAAATGAAAAAACTATCCATTTTTCATACTTAATTTGGGAATAATTAATATTAAAATGAGCCTAATTTAGCCTTAAATTAGTGTTGTAATATGTTTTCAATATTTATATTAAGTTTAGGGCCCTTTTAAATAAAATGGACTCAATTGTGCCTTATTTAGGGTGTTGTAAAGTGTACCTTTACACTTTCACACTAATTTATGGCTTCATCAATTGATTGAGGTTAATTTTCCTTAATTGGCCCCTTTAATTCAAATCCAAGCCTAATTAAATGCAAATTCCAAGGGATAAAACCCAACACTCATAAATGACATTACACAACACTTAATTTTGGAAGATGTGTGTCCTAGGTAGGTGACTTAGGACCCATCCACCACATGGTGAATGGGTCATCACTAGGTCCTTGGGCCTTATTTTTACATGACATTTCACCTTGTCTAATGTGTGTCCTACGTGAGTGGCCTAGGACCCATTCACCACATGGAAAATGGGTCCTCACTTAGACCTAGGACCCCTCTTTTAAATATATTTTTGGTGGTATTTTAATGATTTTAAATTCATAATTCAATGTTGGCTTGTGATATATAAATTTCTAGAATTAATCTTAAGATATGTATAAATACAAGGCTATTTCACTCAGTTTCATCTAGCAAGTTTGATTCAAGCTTCCAAAAATTTCACAAGAGCATTGATAGAGCATTCAAGAGAATTCCTAACACATTCAAGGGAAGATTTGTTGAAGATTATTGCAGCAATCAAGATTCATTTCATTATGTCAAAGATTTAGTGCATCATGCATGTTGTTTAAGCTAATATGTTGATGTAGCATTCAAGATCAATCAAGCATTCAAATACATTGTTTTACATCAAGGTTCATGATCAAGATCTACATTTAATGAGGCTACTTCATGCTAATTATAGATCTACAATCCAAGGTTTCAAATAAGGTGTGGTGATTTGTGACATTGCATTTGTTCATTCATCATTCCCTTCATGCTTTTATTCATTACAATGTTTAATTACCAAAATGGGGTTTGACTAATGCAAACCCCTATTCCCTAACAATCAATTTTTTTTCTCTCTTTCATGTGTAATTGCAGATTTTAGGTTGAAGATCAATTGGAGAGAAAAATTGGAGAAAGATGCAAAGCTGTCAAAGTTGCAAAGAAAGTTGTCAAATGACCAAAACTAAGCTACAAGTTTTATTTATAGCTTTTTGACAATAACCAACTAGAATATAGGAGTGTAGAAATTGAAGAAGAAAACCTAGAAATAGATTTTCCAAAGCCCTAGCCAAGACCCATTCACCATAGGGAGAATGAGTCCTTAGTGAGGTTTGAGAAAACACTTTTGGTGAAAGGCACACAACATTTGACCATTTCCATATCTGCCTTTTGATTAGTAGGTGGGTTAGATTTAATTTTTGTTACTCATTTACATGTTATACTACACATTTTGAATGAAATTAGAGAAATGGGTGCATCATTTTGCTTCATCTTGACCCTCACTATTTTTCAATGTTTCACAAATATATAACCAAAATTATTCTAGAAGCACATGATTATGTTACACTACTTATAGTTATTTAAGAATTTTCCCATTTTTATGATCTTTTCTTTTTCTTTTGCATCCATATCAACATCTAAATTACTACAAACACTATCTATGTGTAATGAAATAACTTGCAGAATAGAGGAATATGATAGACAACATGCTACAAGTAAATACAATCGACAATATAATGATGAAATAAGACTCACAACCTCCTATTTATACCCTATTTATGCCTAATATATCACCCATGTCAACTTAGATAACCCTATATAAGCCCTAGGATGACCTAATCAACTAAATAACCATATAATAATAATAATAATGCGACTTAATTAGGAGTTAAGATAGTCACAAGCCGACTATTCATAACCTAATGTACTCTAATATCAAGGTAGTAGAAGTATGTTGCAATCTTCTATAAAATATTACATGAGTAGATTTAAGAAGAATTTCCCAATAAAGGATCATATTCCCCAAATAATGAAGAAACCTCAAAAATAGATGGGAAACCTCTGTTGAGGTAAAACATGATTTTTTCATAAACTCCTAAATATTGTGCCAAATTTTTTTCATTAGCAAAAGTATCAAGGGGAGGAGTAGGGTTTTTATGAGGAATATATAAATCAACTTGGGATAGAATAGTGGAAAATCAATTCCATTGAAATCACATAAGTGTTATTGTGAATGGGGTGTTTTATTTAACTAGTTCATCACTAGGTCCTATTAACACTTGTTACTTAATTTTACTTATGATACACATAAGATAATTATCACTTTATGTATCAAGTCATAATTTTAAGAAAACTATTATAATCTTATACAATATTATAATCACATTGGTCTATATAACCAAGGAGTTCCATTTATATTGTAGAATTATTAATCTCACTCTATCTTTGCATCCTTTGATAGAATACAATTATTCTCTCTTATATGATCTCTCGTGATTTTATTGAAGCTCCTCGACCTTGGGTGGCTACATCTTTAACCAATATTGTATGGTATATAGTATTTTATACCAACTCTTAAATGGTATTCAAGCTTGTTGGATTAATTCTTTTTAGTATTTATTAAGAGATCTAGGTTGCAAATCTTACTGGATCTTGAAAAGTTGAGTATGTTCTTCTCTTGCATCAAATAATGGCCTAGAAAATTAAAAAAATAATATACATACTAGATTTTTGGGATTTCTCTTTATGTCTTTATAATATAGACTCATTTTAGAGCTTATTGTTGTAAATATAAGCTCACCATTGAGTTTAGGATGTCTAGAAAAGTTAGTTTACCCTTTTTATTTGTCCAAACTGAGCATGTGAGGTTGTTGGTGTAATTAAATGTGTTGTACCTTGTCCTAGGTCATAATTACACCTTATTTAAGTTTACTTAGGGACCACATAGAAGGTTGTTGGAGAATTTCCACTTTTGGTGGACTTGACATGTCATTACTTTATCATTTCCACCTTTTGTGGACACATCATGTGATTATCTCTCCACCTTATGCGGAGTGATAGCCTTTCATAGTTGTCTCATGTCATAAGATTATGACACTTTTCATAATCTTATGCCCTTCTATGTTCTCACCTTTGGCTATATAACCAAGGGGTCTCTCTCATTTGTAATCAGAATCATCTCATATCATTGACATTGAATACAGTATATTCTTGTCATATTCATCTCTCTCTTTTTGTGCTTTCCATTTGTTCCATAGATCTTGGGTGGCAACCATAGCCAATTCTAACATGGTATCAGAGTGGTTTGGGTGCCATTAGAGAGTCTTTTTTCTGAAGAGAGATTCCAGATCTGAGGAGGTTCCATTTCTAGGCTCTTTGTTGTAGGTTCATATCTGAGCTTGTTGGTATAAATCTAAGCTTGCCATTGTGTCTGAAAGGTTCAAGATAGTCAATTTTGCATTTTGTTTCGTCCAAATCGGACATACGAGGCCAAATCTAGGAGGGTTTGAAGCTAAAGTGTGGTTGCCAGATCCAGAAGGTAGCTGGAATTTTGGAGCATTTTGGGTCAAATCCGACCCTACCATCGCATCCAGAAGGGCCAAAAACCCTAAGATCGACTGTCAATTTGTCCATTTTGGAGCAAGTCATCCGGTAAGGCAAAAAAAAATTTACCTAAGAGCCGTACGGCCCATAGGTCGCCATCATTACACCAACGGTACGATTTTTCAGAAAATAGATTTTTTAATCCATCGAATTTTTTTTTTTGAAAAATCAATCGGAAATTTTTTGAAAATTTTGTTTTGAAAAATTTCAGGCAAAATTTATATTGTAAATATTTTAACAAAAAAAAAAATTAAAAGTTTTTTTGGGCAAACACAGGGTACAGTCCATAGACTATACCCTGTCCTCATCCATCATACCCAAGTGGGCCCATCACCGTTCCCACATTCCATTCGCTGGCGGTTTCAATCAACACTGGCGGTCAAATTCTCTCCGGCTGGCCTTTTTACTCCATCGGCGGTCCTTCAAAAATACCGATGGATCTCTAATAAATTCCAGTGATAGTTTGAAATCATCAACGATCATTTACACTGGCTACAAAACGAGATTCTGCAAAGTACAAGGAATATTCCGGCTACCTTGCATTCTGACGGGTGACATTCATAAGCACGTCAATTTTAAGCTTGTCATCAAAAAATATTCCGCATGAGAAGAATATTCTTTTTTAGCCAACAGTCGTCAAATTTAAGATTGTGGACTGCTGATGTCATCCCTGCGTCAGCATTTTCAAAAAAAAATTGCCCCACTCACGGATTGCATTTTCATTTTGGTAGTCAACTTTGAAGGCTAATATCTTGCTCATTTTGATTCCTTTTTTCGAGTAATTTTTTTTTATTTGGGATAATTTTTCATGCTCTACACACTGGTGCAATTTTTTTGGTTTTGATGCATATTTTTCCAAAAATTTCATATTTTCACAGGTGTTGTTGCTTCATCCTCATTTTAGGAACTTCAGGAGCTCATATCTTGCTCCTACGGTAACATTTTTGGGTGCAGTTTTTTTTAAAAGTGCATGATTTTTCGTGTACTTCTCAGTGGTATGATCAGATTGATCTCATTTTGTACCAAAAATTTTACTTTATTTTGTGGCCTATTTTGGCATTTGCATGTACCAAGATCAAAAACCACTTTGATATTTTTGGCAAGTGGAAATTGTAAACGAACTAAATATAAAGTGAAAAATCAAAAGAATTAGAGAATCTTGATAAGAAGCAAAAGAAGAAAGAGAACAAGCCACATAAAGAATCAGAATCCTCATCATCAAAAGGAGAAACTTCTAAGAAGGAGAGGCCTTTTAGTGCATATTGCAAGAAGGATGGACATTAAGAACATTATTGTTATAAGGATATTGATGAGTTGAAAAATCTTCTCAAAAAGAATCACATTGATTTTCCTTATAGAATTTTTGAATCTTCTTCTCCTTCTACTAGAAAATAGTCTAAAAAGGACAAAGGTCAAACATCAGGATATAAAGGACAAGCTCTTTGTGCTCTTTCAGGTCTAGGATCAGGAAGATGGCTTCTAGATTTAGGAGCATCACATCATATGGAATCTTCACAGACTATCTTCTCTTCATTTCAACCTTGTTCTATGTCTCCTATCTTGATGGGAAACAATACATACATGAGGGTAACAGGGAAGGGATTTATTAGCATTGGGGACAACACTTTCCAGGATGTCTTGTGTGTTCCTCATTTGACGAAAAATCTGCTTTCCATATATCAGATTACACATGGTAGAGATGGGAGAACTGTGGAGTTCACTCTTGATGCTGTCATCATTCAAGATTTGGAGATTCGAGAGATCATTGCTACTGGGGTGGTTGATCATTCATCTCGGTTGTACACCTTTGCACAGTTTGCTTCTAATGATGACATTTTTCATTCTACTGTTAATCACATGAACCATGATTCAGAGGAGAAATTTGGATTTTTGAACTTGGGAATACTCACATCAGATCCAGTTCTTGAGCCATGCATTTCATCTCCTCCATCTACTATTGTACTTGATGATGCTTGTGCTGCTATAGTTTTGGCTCCTAGTGATTCAGTGCAACAAGATCCTGATTGTCTTCCAGATATGGCTACTTTGGATTATGACTTTATGACAAGTATTTCAGACTTGTTTGTGGAGTCTCATCTTGCATATCTCGATAGCATTCATCTTCTCTTTGATGAAGATGAACCTTCTTTAGTTGTTGTGAGGGAACACCATGACCCTCTTGTTCATTCTCTACATGATCATTCTTCACAGATTGGCATGAGTGTGGATAGTTTTGCACAGCATTTGGAGGAGGCTTCTTTATCTTTAGAGGGGATATCTTTATCTTGGATCATGTTCTACATTCATCTCTACTTGATGTTGGATTGTCCTCTTCAGCAGTGTGGCCTAGAACACCTATTTGGAGTGTTTCAGCTTTCGACATTGACATGGAGACACTTGAGCATGCTTCAGAGACATCATCCATCATCCATCTTCATGACATCCTGCATACATCCTTGGTTTTGTTTCTTTGTAAGGGGAGGAATGTTGTTCGGCGAGATTGGATCATCTTCAACATTCAATTTTGAGCTTCTACCATCATTGTAGGAGACTCAACATTGAGGGGGGGCTACTTTGTCTCTCTTCTACTTCTCTCCTATGGGGGGGGTCTTTTTCCTCACATGGGGTTTTTACCTTCTCATTCTTCATTGAGAGTATTTCTATTTTATATTTCATCTCTCTTTTGAGGGGGAGTTTTTCCCATGACGTTTTCTCCCTTTCCTCACTTGTGAGAGATTGCATTGTCTATACATGGGTACCTAACATGGCCTAGTAGCTGGGACCCATCATTGCATCTTTGTGTCATTTGCATAATAATTTTCCACTCCCTAAGTTGCACTTAAGGGGGGGTTTTGGTGTAATTAAATGTGCTTTACCTTGTCCTAGGTCATAATTACACCTTAGTTAAGTTTACTTAGGGACCACATAGAAGGTTGTTGGAGAATTTCCACTTTTGGTGGACTTGACATGTCATTACTTTATCATTTCCACCTTTTGTGGACACATAATGTGATTATCTCTCCACCTTAGGTGGATTTATAGCCTTTCATAGTTGTCTCATGTCATAAGATTAAGACACTTGCCATAATCTTATGCCCTTCTATGTTCTCACCTTGGCTATATAGCCAAGGGGTCTCTCTCATTTGTAATCAGAATCATCTCATATCATTGAAATTGAATATAGTCCATTCTTGTCATATTCATCTCTCTTTTTGTGCTTTCCATTTGGTCCATAGATCTTGGGTGGCAGCCATAGCCAATTCTAACAGAGGTCAAATCTACAAGGGTTTCAAGTATGGAGGTGATTTCCAAATAAAGAAGGTAGCTAAAACTTGGATCATTTTGGGTTAAATATGAACCTATCATCATGTCTAGAAGCCCCAAGAACCTAATAATTGACTCTCAATTTATTAAAATTAGACACTTTTACTTTGAACCATTAGAGACATTTTTTCCCTTCTTCGTCGTATGATTATACCATAAAAGTATTTTTGTAGAATAATCTATGTAGTGCTTGTGTAGGAAAAATATTCCCCTATGTTAGCATAAGTACAATTCATGTAAAAAATCTATTTTTTAATAATATTAGTTTATATTTTTTAATTAAAACATTTATTTGTGTACCCTATGATGAAGGGTATAATACACCCTTGTAGGTAGTAGGGTACTATGGCCAATGTGGGGGTTCCATATGGAATGAGCCTTGTTACACAACATTATTACTACCTAGTGACATATTCTAGCAATTACAATGAATATATTGGGGAATCATGCTGGTAAACAATTATTGTAGGGTATAAAACCAGCTAGTGAGACAATAATATCCCTGTAGGATAGGGCTTATTTTGTCATTTACACTATTGATGTCAACATACCAACCCTATAACAAGCCAACCCCTCTCAATTGGAATTTTTTATTTAGCACATGATCTTTAGAATCTTTGTTCTCAATCATCTAGGCTCCTTTTTTGGTACAACTTTTTTTAATCTAGGGTAAAATTTTGTGAGCTTTGTAGTTAGAAAATGGTTTATAATTAATGTGCCTAATTTTTCTATAAATTATGGATTCTCATAGAGGTTAATAAGTAGTTCTAATTTAAGAAACTTTCAGGGCTTTGTTCGAGCTCATATAATGATATTTTTTGGTGCATTTTTTTAAAAAAGTGCATATTTTTGTATTTCGCATTAGTGTGATCATATTGGTCTTATTCTATCTAAAAATTATACTTTAATTCTATAGATAAATTTATCATTTTAATGCATGAAGGTCAAATCCACATTTTTGTATTTGGAAAGTGAAACCTATAATCACACTATGTAGTCAAGCTCATACATTCACTAGGGGAATTCTTGATTGAGTTAATATGGGTCTAGTCTTGTGTTTTTATTGACCTAGTAATCATGCATCCATATCCATAAAAAATTAAATATGATTACTATGGGAAGAAAAGGCATAAAAGTATACGAGTGCATGCTAAAGGAACTTGATGATTTCAAACTTATTATGAAAATCATTAGTTGATATAGCTTTACATTATCAATGGTATTAGTTTGCTAAATTCTTCTAAATCAACATCAATAGATTCATTTGATGTTCACACTCAAGAATCTTGTGTTGACACATCATTTAGGGATAAGTAGTGTATTAAAATGATATGCATTGAGATCTCATATCCATCTATTTTTTTATTATAATGACACTATATTTGCTACATCCATGGCTCTTTGTGTAGGTGATTTTTATACACGCACAACATAGAAAAAATATAACTCATACTCTGTGTACCTAATATCTTTCATTTTAGCATCGATCTCTGAGTTATTGTGAGAGGTTGAGGAGGCTTTTAAACTATGGAATGATCAATGTGCATGGAAGAAGATATTGTGGTATTATTTGGACAATGTTGTGAAGGGCCATGACCACTTTCTAAGAGTTTGTAATATTGAAAGGGATTTTGATCAACAAGTACATTCACTTCCACTCCATTGTGTGGGAACTTGATGCATTGGTGATACATGGATGGGATTACTAACATGGCATGGATCCATGGATTACCAAAAATTATGTTGTTTGAGAGATCAAGATCTAAAATCTAGCATGTAGTTTCCATTGTAGTTGGTCCAAACTAGATGGGTAACTTTGTGGAGCCTTTAGATTTCCACTCAACATCATCATAGGATTTGATGGTAATATTCTTTTGAGGATCAAAAAAATTATTGGAATATCACAATTATTTTATTAGATTAAAGGTGAAAAGATTAAGTCTTCATCCACCATATATTAAGACACAATTGATTGTGGTTTAATTGATAATGCCTTCATGGTAGAGTGGTTTATTGTGAGATAGATCGATGTAAGGAAAATATTTAGCAGTAAATGTGAGAGATCGTGAATAAGAAAAGTTCCCTATCATGGATTGAAATTGATAAATATTAATGTAATTAGAGACACAAGATTGTTGAAGGGATTTTTCAAGGAGCTCTTTGTGCATGGGAGATGTTCTAAGTATATCTCAAAACTAGATATTTGTGTTGGATTTTTTCCTAGGTGGTCAAGGATATTATATTTGTTTTTAGATGGAAAAGAGCATGAGGATCCTTATATGGTGATTCAACCATGATGGGTAGTGATGACATAATTAGATTCTTTGATGGTTATATTGGTACTTGAGTAGGACTTTGTTCAATTTGACGAATGATCAAATCATATGAGATATTATTATTGTAAGTATAGGAGGTTGTGTTATAAGATGCAAAAGATTTGCAATCATTATATTGAGGGAAAGGTTGCTTATATATACCCATTTGTTCATTTGGTGACTTTTTTCCTAGTGATTTCTCCATAATCCATGAGATCTTCAATTGAGTTTTTGAGTCTCATGAAATTGGATGTTTTATGTTCATGTACTCAATGATATTCACAAAAATTTATGCTATTTAAACCAAGAGGGTTTAGGAACACCCTCACCAAGTGGTTTTGCATCTGGAAGTTGGATTAGGTTTTCTTAACTTAGTTTTTGGAAGACTCTCTCTATAGGATCACCCAAGGGAGTGTGTTCACACTGAGTATATTTTTTAGGTTGACCTTTGGAGATGACCAAATTATGTTGGGTACCTTGATTATTTTGAGATGATGATGGTGTAAATATTTGGATATGTTGGGCATGTTTGGAATTAGTCACACCATCATTGACTATGTTCTTATTCTTGTCCCAAAAATGGGATTTATCATTAAATTGATTACTATCTTTTATCTCCTTATATATCTTAACTAGTCCTTTGGAAATGTGTGTTTTCTATATGGAAAATTGTTTTTTCTATTATTTAATTGAAAGAGTGGCACATTGCATTTGTAAATGAAATATCATTTCTAGATTCAAGTTTTGGAGAAGTATTGTGACAAGTTGTTATTTGGGTATGGGACATGCAAATTGACTAGTAAGATGTATCCATCTTTATAAGAAAGAGGCAAAGATTTCACCACTCTTTTATTTTATGTTACATAGGTCCATCATGGTGATGTCATTTTTAATTTTGTAGGATAAATGCATGAAAAATCTTGTGGCCAGTTCAAAAAATGTGGTGATGGTGCCATGAGGAAGCTGGGTAAACCAATCTAGTGCTTGTCTAGCTACCTGCTTTTAGGGAATAGTATCAAGAGGTATGAATCAAGATGAAAAACCTCTTGGTAAGCTATGAAAAATTATTTAAGGTGTTTCGTATGATCTTCCTTTATATTTATCAAATTTAGACATCTCAAAATTTTAAGGAAAGGGGATCATGGTGACAGATTTTTCAAAAGGGTAAGGAAATAGTTATTGTAAGGTGTAACTTTTCTTTTTATGTCATAATTGTAGTCCCTTAAGGGTTTCCTTTATTTTTTGAACATATTTTCCCAAAGAACTTGTGAGATCAAGTGGTGGTGATTGGTAATTGGAGGTTGGAGGTTGTGTAATTGATGTTTGTAAATATTAATGGGTGGATGAAATTGGGTATGAAGTTTGGAGGTTGTATGTTATGTTTAATGGGATGCATGTTGAAATATGAGAAGGGATTAAAGCTTTAGGTTGGAGGATTTGAGTTGGAATATTTTGGGTGCTTGATTGGATTTTGATGTGTAAACATTTTGTGGATGTGGGATTGGTATTTTGAGAGGAAATAGGAAGATTAAAAGATGGAAAATGTATGGATCATGAGTAGAAGGATCTTTTTGCATGATTTGAGAGACAGAAAAGTCATTAGGTGATTTGGAACATTTCTTAGCTAGCATAAGGATGTATTGATTAGGATACTTCATGATGTATCAATGAATTAAGTTCATTTCTTGGGTGTCTTATGAAAAGTTCTCCAATGTGTACAATTCTTGGTCATTTGAATCTTGATCTTCCTTATGTATATGGTGTGGGATGAAAATGGGAATGTGTTATCTAGGGTTACTTGATGGACCACCTCCTAAAAGAATATATCATTGGTTGATGAAGTTGGGAATTCTTGTGAGTACATGAGTTGTTTCTTAGCTTGTGACCTTGTGATGGGCATATAGGAAAGAGGCCTAGGAATGATGAGATTGTATGAAAGTGATTAATGATGATGGGATAAGGAGATGAAAGGTATACCTAATATAGGAAGTTATGGATTGAAATGATTGGATTTGAAAGGATGACGATGTATTCAAACTGATAACTCTATGGAAAACTAGGAGGTGTGAATGGATGTAAGTCGAAAATGCTATGAAAAACTAAGGGATGAGAATGGATGAGACTTGAAAATTATATGGAAAACAAAGAGGTGAGAAGGAATTCAACATGAAAATGCTATGGAAGACCAAGAGGTAAGAATGGATACAAGACCAATGTTGTTGCAAATAAATCTAGATCCTCAATAGATGAGAAATTTTTTTTACTTAGGGTTGACAAGTGCCTAACCAAGATTAATTGGGTATTTTAAAAACTAACTTGGGGCAGCCAAGTTCCCAAGATAGGGTAGCCAAAATAATAAGGACTAGATTAATATAATAAGGACTCGATTAATACACTTCTTACTTGATAGGAAATTTCTCAAGAAATATACAAGCTATTGGATAAAAGAGAGAAGGATCTAGATTTGAACCTTAACATAAGTTATTTTTCTTTGGATATGATATGGATTAGGATTGGATGATGTGATATAGTCAAATGATGATAGATATTAGATTGGAGGATGAGATAGATCAATGATGAAATATAATGTATTGGAAAGATAAGATAAATAAATGATTATAGAGATTGGAAGTTTGGTATTTGGTCCAATGTCTAAAGATGATGATGATGTTTAGGTTATGAAAATGGATGGAGATGATGAGGTGACGGAATGATGGAGGAATTTGTTTGAATAAGATAATAGTGTTGATGTTTTGGGTGAAATGATGATCCAAGATGCATCTCCTAGGTCTAGTTTAGGTTTGCAAAGGTCAAACTTTCATATTGAGGTTGTAAAGTGGTCAAATGAAGGAAAATTTGCATAGGTGCAAATTTATGGAATAGAACCTTCCACTTTGTGAGATAGAGGTGCCCCAAGATGGAATAGAGGAATAGTTCTATGGAAACCTATACAGAAGTGCCTCAATATGAAATAGAAGTGTTGAATGATAGTTTGAGGTATTTTGATAGATTTTTGGCAAGAGATTGAAAATAAAAAAGAAACAATAGTTGACTTGACTTTCAAGGTGATAAGGATAAATGGATTTCATTGGTTTTTCACATGAATACACAACAAAAACATGAGAAAAATCCTATATTTAGTCGAGTAGGTGTGTATACTTAATGTGGGCTCATTGATCGAAGTCTAATATCTCAAAATTGGTGTGAAATAGCTCTCTTTCAATAGATGATAGCTAGGGATATAGTGGAACAGGGGAAAATTTACCAAATAGAGGTGCCACTTTATGATGTGAAGGAACCTCAAGATGTTATGGAGGTGAAAATCTATGCAATAGAGGTTCCTTTCTATGAAACAAAGATGCAATTTCATAAATAGTATCCTAAAACATGCATCAGGGTTTGAAAAATGAAGTTTATGATCAAACAATCTTGGAAACCTATAAAAAAAAGGGTAAAACAGTGAGATGCAACAAATCTTGCAAAAATATGATAGTTAATAAGCCCAAAAATTCACAAGATTGATGCAAACTCAAATCTACTAGAAAGCTTCAAAGAAAACCTAGGTTAGAGAAACCAATGTTGAAATTTCTCATATTCCCTAGTCAAATGTGGTTGATTCTCATTCAACATGGACCATAGGCCCTTTGACTAGAGGAGACACTACATGTTGAATTTCCATGTATGATAATTGTGGGGTGTGAGAATCTCAAATCCTGTATCTGCCATTAGAGAAAGAACAACTATACAAGACAAAAAATATGTAAAAGGAAATGTTGGAATTTGATGATATATCAATGATCAACTGAAATGAAGCCCCCTTGATACAAAAAACTCCCTCCAAAAAACTAGGATGTTCAAGTGAAGACAAAAAGCACTTAACATGACAAACAAGCAAGACACTTCACTTGAAGTTGATTCTAAAAGGAAATGTTGGGATTGAGAAAAAAATAAACTGCAATATCTCTCTAATTCTATGAGAATGGTAGAAATTCAACAAACTAAACAAGAGATATCACCTTCCAAGCCAAAATTAGGGTTTTAACTTCAACTAGATAGAATTTTTTATGATAGTAGAATCTATAAAAATAGAGTGCACCACTAGAAAGTAGACTCCAAGAGATTTCCAATTATATATCATTTTCCAAATTTTGATATCATATGCGAAAGATACAACCTATGGAAGATCATTGCTGCAATTGACTTGATAAGACTAACCAGGTGCAAAAATCAAGCACCCGGGGGCCAAAAAAAAATCCCTTGGTAGTTGATGTCACCACAGATGTAGCAGGTGAAAAAAAAAGCACACCCCAAATCGGGTGGCATTGGAGCGGTGGACTAGCAGATCGGTGGTGGAACGACTGGTACAAGGTGGAGGTACTACTGCAAACAAGCAAAGCCCTCAGGTCTCCAGGTGACTGGGACTAGGGCTTCAGACTTCAACAGGAGCTCTACAAAAAATGTTAGCGGGTGGTGACCGAGGGGATGTTGGTGGACAAGGCCAAAAATGATGGCCGATAGGAGTTAATGGAAGTCATCGGAGGTGATGTCGGATGACGACATTTGATCTGACAGGGCCAACCACCTGGTTGGTCTACATACTTTGATTGGATGGATGCTGACATAAATTTTGAATATTGCAATAAAATTGCAATTCAAAATAAAATGTCGATAAATATAATCTGCAGAAAACAAATATTGAAGCCAACTGAAAAAAAAAAAAACTATAGTCCACTAATAAAATTATTAAAACCCTTGAATTCTGACTATATATTAAAATACCAAGTTGCCCACAGAATGAAATTTTTTCCCAAACTATAGGAAAAAGAAATTGCCTGATGATCTAAAAAACAATTTCCATGATGGAGAATTGAAAAGGGGGATTTTTTGTGCAAAATTGTACAGATAGTACAAAATAATGCAAACCCTAGATTGATATGTCAATGGCGTCTGATTCACATGTCTCTAATTTTGATGATTGAGCAAGTGATCTATGGGTTTTGAGGCCTTTTGGATGCAATGGATAGGCTGAAGAGAGCCTAATGTGCACCAAAAATCGGCTTGGATCCCACGTAGAATCAACTAGCCTATAAGAAAAAACTCCAAGCCTGCAAAGAATCTTGCACACCAAATTTCTTGATCCTGAGTTGAGGTTTCACTGGAAAAGCTCTAATACCATGTTAAGATGATGGAGTCACAATGTCCCTGATCAAGCTACAGTCTTCAATGGAGGACCTTTTCTAGGAAAGATATTCATCCACACACAAAGTGTTGTAACAATGGAATACAAAATAGAG
Source organism: Sequoia sempervirens (assembly GCA_007258455.2). NCBI lineage: Eukaryota > Viridiplantae > Streptophyta > Pinopsida > Cupressales > Cupressaceae > Sequoia > Sequoia sempervirens. Next base: position 81,828,888 of record VDFB02086081.1, on the reverse strand, counting down.
ATTCTATTATGACGATGTGATATTTACAAGAGTACAAGTTCCTAATTAAATAGGCAAGAGTAAGAATCTAGAATGCATAAGATGTTACCAAGTGTCAAAATCACACTACATGTGGACCCTACCTAGGAAATGATAAAACTTCTAGGAAAACTCATCTTCTAGAAGGAATCTTATCCCTACACATGAAAAGAGGAAATTATCCCATTATTTATGATTTTAAAAATGCAACCTAGGATTAAATGCAAAACCTAAGTTAACTTATGCTATTGTAATAATTAATTAATTACACTAACACCTTTCTCTAAAACAAAGATGCAATTTCATAGATAGTGTCCTAAAACATGCAATGGAAAGTGGTATTTTCTAGTGGTTGCATTTAATTCTCTATAATAAACACACACTCTCCACTTCCATCCTTTCTTTCAAGAGACAATAACTAGAGGTGATGCCCATTTACTGTCGGGTAAGTGCAAAAAGATGGGGGGCCAAAAAGGGGGCTTAAGTGGCCACTTTTTTTGCTGAAATCAAGAAATACTAACCTTGGACGTGAAATTAAGGATAGTTACACTCAAAATTTTGAGATGCAACAAAAACAAGGATTGTAGTGCTCTGGGTCTACTTTCTAAACAACTATTTTTAAAAAAAATGGTTGAGATTAAGGGGTTCAAAAGAGGGACCACAAAAATTGTTTTTGTTAGAAAAACATAACATAGCAACTTTTGTGGCTCCCTAGCTCACGGTTAACTTTTTTTTAGTATTATTAAAATTGTTTCAATGGGAAATTAGCTAATAGTATGTAGTTTATGCTCAATTTTTCTGATAATTTTTTAATGAATATTTGATTTTGTACTAATTTTCAACGTGGAAACTTCCTGAAAAATAGAATTTTGGTTGTGCTACCCCTATAAATTTTGGAACTAATTGTTTTTTTTAATTTATGTAGAATGAAGTCTAGTTTCTAAAAATGTAATTTATTTGAAAATTTGATGAATGGTTAATTTGTAATGAAAAAAACACCAAACACTAGTCTTTTCCAAAAAAAAGCCACACAAACAAAATAAATTATAGATCAAAGGCTTAAATTGTCAAAATGTGAAAAAAATTACATCATTAGATAGCTAAGAGAGAGCCTAACATTACCCAGGTGTTTGATTTGTTCAAAATTGAAACACATGCAAACTAGATGATGAGCACAAACACAACTATGTAAAATATTGTAGAATTTGAAAAAAAACATCTTTGGACATTGGGAAGGACCTCCAAGCCTTTGGGTTGGAAATCCAAATAAAATCCAAGCCAAAGGCTTGGGGATTCCCAAAGCAAGACAAAACATGAGTGAATTATAATGCATTCACGTTTTGGTCTACATTAAATTTGTTTTTCTTCTATTTTTTTTTCTTGTTATCTTTGAGAGAAACTTGACATTTACATATGGATGTTTACTTTCTTATACTTTAAGTTATATTTCATGTATATAGTTTTGGTGTTTCCATCTCCATTCATCCATTCCAGGCTTTCCATTATCCATATTTCCGTCCATTCCATGTCCATTCCATTCTCTCATTTTATCCACTCTCCATCCACCTCCTACTCTCTCTCCATTCCATCCCCCCTCTCTCCTCACCCTTCCTCCTCCCTCCCTCCTTCCACCCCATCTCCTACTCTCCATCCCTCCCCTCTACTCTTTTATCTCCCCTCTCTCTACCACCTCTCTCCCACCTACTCCTTTCCATCACTATCTATTTCTCTCTATCTCACCTCTCTCCCTCACTACATATCCCTCTCCTCTCTCCTCTCTCTTCCATCTCCCTCCCTCTCTCTTCCCTCTATCCTCCTCCCTCCTCTCCTTCCCTATCTCCTCTCCTTATTTATCCTCCCTCCATCCATCTCTCTACCTCCACTCCCCATCATACCTCCCTCTATTGCTCTCTATCTTACCTCCCACTCTCTCCATCCATTCCCCTCTTCCTTCCCTCTCTACTCTCTATCTCCCTAATCCCTCTCTACCGACCCCTCCATCCTCTCTCTCACTGTCTATCTCACTTCTCTCCCTCCCTCCCTCATTCCCTCTCTACTTCTCTCTCTACCTATCCTTCCCTCTCTGATTATCTTTATCTCCCCTCTCTCTCTCTCCCCTCCCTCTACCTCTCTTTCTTGCTCTCTCCCTCCTATCTCTCTCTCTCACTCACTCTCTCTCTCCTCTCTATCTCACCAATCTCTCTTTCCCTCTTTGTAACTCTCTCCTTTGTATCTCACCATTCTCTCTCTACTGATCTTTATATCACCTATCCCTCTTTACCTCTTCCTTCCTCCCCTCTCTCTCCCACCCACCCTCCTTCCCTCTATCTATCTCTCTCTCTACTTCTCTCTGCCTCACCTATCCCTCTCTACGTGCCTCTCCCTTCATCACTCCCTACTACACTCTCTCTTTTGCTCTCTATCTCACTTCTCTCTCCCTCCATTTTTCCTTCTGTATCTACTCTTTATCTCTCATATATCTCCACCTCTCCTTCCCTCTCTACTTATCTTTATCTCCCCTTTCACTCCCTCCCTCTCTCTCCCCAATCCCCCCTCTTTCTCTCTCCCCCTATGAGGGCTAAGGGTGTAAGGTTTAGTGTTTAAGGTATAGGGTTGAGATTATAGGGTTAAGTGAATAGGGTATAGGAGTTACAATTTAGGATATTAGGTATAAAGTCAAGGGTATATGGTATACAGATGAGGGATGAGTTAAGGTTTTAGGTTTTCTTGGTTGATAGATTTATCATTCATAAGTGAATACAAAAAATAACTCAAAATGCCCATGTAAAGGAAAAAGATCACAAACAGTTGACTCACTGACAATGGTATTTGCAAGTGCTTTCTGCTTATTTTACAAGGCACGACTACCTTATAATGATATTCAATGAATGGGAAAACTGGGTATGCTTTTAACCAGAAAGCAAGAAAGGTTCACAAACATTTACCCATAATCATGAAAGTAAATGCGATAAGCTAATCTAGAATAAGAATGATATAAAAAAATGATTCAAAGCTCATTTGTGTTAAACCCACAACAGGAAAAATAAGAAAAGAATTATTTTCAAAACTTCTTACAATAGATGAATTATCCTAAATTAAAAGTCCCATAAATAATCACATACCCAGTTTCATATAACAGATAAACATTAAAGAGATTACAAAGAAGCACAATTCAATTATAATAAAAGATAATACTGATAGACACAAAGTTTTATAATATCTCTTTATTCTTTAATGCGTATAAGTGGGTTCAAAGGCCCCCTCTCTGTACAATAAAATTGTTTTTTCAAACTCAAAATTCTTACTTTTCTTCCTATTCCCCCTTTTTTCCCCCTTTCTTAATATTTTAGATTCTTTTTATATATAGAGACACCAAAATTGTTACATTACAAAAGTAACGGTCTTGAAAACGAACAGAAGGAAAAAAAACTTCTAGATAGAAAAAGTTTCGTAAAAGACATTATCATTATGTGTCGTGAAAACCCATGCACACGACTAAACCGCTTGCTGAGCTAGAACCCTGAATAGTTCCAACTGCATTTCCATTACCAAATTATGTAATTCAGCATGTTCTTCTTCTTCATCCAAGATGAATATCATTTGATTATACTTGACATAACTGGTTTTCTCTTTCTAGGCTAACAAACATAGTTCAAAAATGATGTCAAATTGTTCCTCTTTTGGCCAATTCAAATTAGGTTTTATGACATGAACCAGTTCATCTTCCCATTTTACAACTTCACCAGGAAGTACCATCTTGAGAAAAATTCTAGAACTAAAAAATGTTGTTACCTTCTCTTGCATGTAGGCTTGTTTAATTTTGGTGGCGAGAAGTGACCATTTATTGGCTAAGATAAATGTGCCAACCTACTATGAAATCCATTTCATGAACTTCCTTATTTAATAGCTATCCTTTCAGAGGATTTTAAAGATTACATTACATTTAAAATTGATATTCCAAAGCATTGGAGAAGACATTCCTTAAAGGTGTTGTGCAACTTATTTAATGAGCTGACACCTTAAAAGTCATGCATTCCAATGAAATTACCCAGTTGTAGAGAATTAAAACTTCATAACCATCAATCAGGATTTTTAAGGTTTCGCAAACTTCTGACATCCCAACTCCATAGCCCATCACCACAAAAGTTATGATCGGGTGATTCTAGAATTTTAGAACCTAGTGGCTTACTTAGGAAACTTGGCAGGCCGTAATTAGTTATGAAATTTACTGAAACTACAATTTGAATACATATAGGATTTAATAAGGGCATCAATCAAAGTATTTTTATATGGTCCTTGGATTTTAAAGAATTCACAAGTAACATTGGCTCTGATTGGGGACTATATTTTCGTAGAAAATGTAGAGAACTCTAGAAGCTCTAGGGAAGACTAGTCCAAATCCATTGCATGCAAAGTCTAAAGAAAAGAAGCATTATGGGGAACTACTTGTAGATCAAGGGTGGAGGGGAACCAGGAACCAACCAAAAGTGAGCAAGCCTGAAACAAGACAAAGTAGAAAAAGAAACCAAAACTTCCACTATTTATATGGTCCAAGGACCCTACCTTCAAGTAACCTTTATTTAAGCAAATTCATTCACAGGTTGAGAGAAATAACAACCCATATGAAATAATTTTCAGTAGGAGATGAGCATGCATACAGTTAATCACTAACTGGTGACTAACTTGATAAAACTGGAAAGAGTGGCTCCATAGAATAATCTTCTATCAATAATCTAGCCCTCAGGAAACTAGTTTTCATCATGCATCTATTTTGTTTGACAACTTATACCAATCTGACATATCATAAGATCCTCAATATTCATCTCAATGACCTCAAGTACAACCTTATGACACACTCATTCCAACAAGCTTGAATAAATTAGACCTCGGATTGGACAACCCATGCACAAACCATAAGATGAAACCCTCCTTTTGGTACCATAAATATAAGTGATTATATCATTTTGAAATCCCAGATCTTGACTTGCAACACACATTCCACTATATCTGGGAACATGCTTAATCTTTCTATTGATAGATAAAGAATCATGCAAATCAAAAAACTGATCACCAAATTCTTGTATAACTAGAAGTGTACTAGACTAGGAATTCTCCTCCTTTCCAGTGAAACTGTTCCCAACTAAAAATATTTCCTCTTTTTGATTTAACAATTTCATAACTTATTTCACCACCTACACTCATGTCTCGCAATACAGTCGCAATAACTTCTTTTTCACACAAAAATTCATTTTTTTCCTCATGGAGACATTGATTAGGATGGTGAATAATATGAGATTCAACACATTCACCTGTTTGATCATCTTCAATATTATACTTAGAAAAATATTTGGTATCAAGATCTTTAAAATGAAAATATTCAAGAAAAATACCATTTCTAACTTCTTGTAAATTTATTTTAGCACCAGCTTGCTCTGAAAATATGAAAGGTTCATACTCATCATGCATATGACTAGAAGATAAGATGTTGGTAATTCCATTCTCATGTTGAATGCTTCCAAGTAATTCTTCATCTGTAGCAAAAGTGAATGAATGTATTTCTATTGCAAACAAGGAATATGAGAGATTATCATTTTTGAAGAATTGTTCATCTTCTTTGTCATTTGATTGATTTGTAGATTTATCATGTTCACACTGGAAATAATAGGCCTCAATCCTTCCATTGCCACAAGAATTAATTTCCTCCTCGATTACTCTTTTCATATTAAAATGTTTAGGGGTAAAAACAAAGAGATTACAATATTCAATAGTAGGAGGCTGTGTGTATTGGAACTTTATAGGCTGAGGGATTTTTTTTAGTAACACATGATTTTTTATGTTTTCATTGTTCAACTCAAGTAGGTTCGCCTTCCATACACCACTTTGAATCATATCATCCTCAATTTTGACTAACTCTTCTTGCACAATTTTTCAATATCATTTATTTTACACCTTTTTAAATAGAACTAAACATCTAGGTGGAAAGAAGAAATGAAAGTGCAAAGTTGTAGTCATTTATTTGGCTGAATAGAAGTAGGCATCTCTCTAAGCAATATATTAAACCTATCCACAAAATCTCAGATCTTTTCATTTTCATGCTTATGAATATTGAAAAATTGTCTTAACAATGCAATTTAACTTACAGGGCCCTTATATCTTAACAAATTCCAATCAATTATGCAATCATCTTCTAAATGACAAAACCAATCAGCAATAGGTCCATTAAGAGATTCAATAAATAGCCTGAAAAAAACATCTTCTTCACTTACCCTCAAAATGCCACAAGCAATTGTGAAGGCCAAAATGTGTTTTTCAGCATCTAGAGGACCTTCTACATCAAATTTCAGAAAATACTTTCTTGATCCTTCAGGAAATCGTGAATATATAGGTAAAGAGAGAGGGCCAAAATGACTTCCCCATGTCTAAGAGAAAGTTAATGCCATTACACAAATACAAAAATGAAATCAACACAAGTCTTTAAACAAAATACTTCTGAGTGCATCACTATTTGCACAGTCACCAACCTTTGTCCTCAGGGAGGTACTTAATTTTTTTCTAAAGAACAAGAAACCAATTTTTTATTGCATTCATCTTTCCCCAATAGAGTCATCAAAAATTTGTTGGTTGACAGAGTTATCCTTCATAAGTCAATATGGAAAATGACTCAAAATGCCCTGGAAGAGGACAAAGATCACTAATAGTTGAGTCACCAAAAATGGTATTTGCAAGTGCTCTCTGCTTATTTTACAAGGCACAACTACCTTCTAAGGATATCCAATGAATGGAAAAACTGGGTATGGTTTTAACTAGAAAGCAAGAAAGGTTGACAAACATTTACCCATAATCATGAAAGTACATGCGATAAGCTAATACAGAATAAGAATGATATAAAAAAATGATTCAAAGCTCATTTGTCTTAAACCCACAACAAGAAAAAAAAGAAAAGAATGATTTGCAGAACTTCTTACAACAGATGGATTATCTCGAATTCAAAGTCCTAGAAATAATCACATACCTAGTTTCATATAGCAGATAAACATTAAAGAGATTACAAAGAAGCACAATTCAATTGTAATAAAAGATAATACTGATAGACACAAAGGTTTATAATATCTCTTTATTATTTAATGCTTACAAGTGGGTTCAAAGTCCCCCTCTCTGTACAATAAAACTATTTTTCCATACTCAAAATTCATTATTTTCTTCCTATTCCCCTTTTCCCCCCCTTTATCGATATTTAAGATTCTTTTTATATATAGACACGCCAAAACTGTTACATTACAAAAGTAACGATCTTCAAAACGACTAGAAGGCAAAAAGACTTCTAGATAGAAATAGTTTTGTAAAAGATGTGAAAACCCATGCACACCGCTAAACCACTGGATGATCTGGAACCCTGAACAATTCCAATTGCATTTCCACTACCAAATTGCATAATTCAACACACTCTTCTTCTTCATCCAAGATGAAGATCATCTGGTTATACTCGACATAGTTGGTTTTCTCTTTCTAGGCTAATGAACGTAGTTTAGAAATGATGTTGAATTATTCCTCTTCTGGAAAATTCAAATTGAGTTGTATGACAGGAACTAGGTCATCTTCCCATTCTACAACTTCACCAAGAAGTACTATCTTGAGAAAAATTCTAGAACTGAAAAATGTTGTTACCTTCTCCTGCATGCAGGCTTGTTTAATTTTGGTGGTGATAAGTGACCATTTATTGGCCAAGAGAAATGTGCCAACCTACTACAAAATCTATTTCACCAAATTCCTTATTTAATAGCTGTCCTTTTAGAGGATTTTAAAGATTACGTTACATTTCAAATTGACATTGCAAAGAATTTGAGAAGACATTCCCTAAAGGTGTCATGTAGCTTATTTAATGATCTGACACCTTAAAAATCATGCATTCCAATGAAATTACTCAGTCGTAGAGAAGTAGAACTTCATAACCATTAGTCGGAAGTTTTAAGGTTTTGCGAACTTTCGACAGCCTGACTTCATAGCCCATCACCACAAAGGTTACGATCGGGCAATTCTAGAGTTTTAGAACCTAGTGGCTTAATTAGGAAACTTAGCAGGCCCGCGATTAGTTATGAAATTTTCTGAAACCACAATTTGAATACATATAGGATTTAACAAGGGCATATATCAAAGGATTTTTATACGGGCCTTGGAATTTAAAATTTCACAAGTAACTACGTTTAAGGTATAGGGTTGAGGGTTGAGGGATAGTGTTTCGGGTTGAGGGTACAAGGTTAAGTGTATAGGGTATATGGATTAAGGTTTAGGATATTGGGTATATGGTTGAGGGTATTGGGTTGAGGATATTAGGTTTAGGGTTGAGGTTTTAAGGTTTAGGGTACAAGGTTGAATGTAGGGTTTAGGGTTTAAGTATAAGTTTGAGGGTTGAGGGTTGAGGGTTGATGGATAATGTTCAATGTTGAGGGTATAAGGTTAAGTGTATAGGGTGAATGGATTAGGGTGTAGGGTTTAGGGTATAAGGTATAGGGTTAAGGCTTGAGAGTGTAGGGTTTACCATTTAAGAATAGGGTTGAGGGATAATGTTTAAGGTTTAGGGTATAGGGTATAGGGATGAGGGTTGAGAGTGTAGGGTTTAGGGTTTAAGGTATAGGGTAGAGGTTTGAGGGATAGTATTCAAGGTTGAGGGTATAGGGCTACATGTATAAGGTAGAGGGATTATGGTTTACAATATTGGGTATAGGGTTGAGGGTATTGGGTTTAGGATTGATATTTTAGTGTACAAGGTTGAATGTAGGGTTTAGGGTTTAAGTATAGGGTTGATGGATGATGTTCATTTTTTAGGTTATAAGGTTGAGGGTATAGGGTATTAGGTATAGGGATGAGGGTTGAAGGTTTAGGATTTAGGGTTTAAGGTATAGGGTTGAGGGTTGAGGGTTGAAGGATAGTGTTAAGGGTTTCAGAGGTATAAGGTTAAGTGCATGAGGTAAAGGGATTGTAGTTTAGGATATTGGTTATAGGGTTGAGGGTAATAGGTTTAAGGATTAGGGTGTAGGGTACAAGGTTGAATGTAGCATTTAGAGTTTAAGTATAGGGTTGAGGGATAATGTTTAGGGTTTAGGGTATAAGTTTAAGGTATAGGTTATAGGGATGAGGGTTTAAGGTATAGGGTTAAGGGTTGAGGGATATTTTTTAGGGTTGAGGGTATAGTGTTAAGTGTATAGGGTATAGGGATTAGGGTTTAGGATATTCAATATAGGGTTGAGGGTATTGGGTTTATGGTTAAGGGTTTAGGTTACAAGGTTGAATGTAGGGTTGAGAGTTTAAGTATAAGTTGAGGGTTGAGGGTTGAGGGTATAAGGTTAAAGTGTATAGGGTATAGGGATTAGGGTTTAGGATGTTGGGTATAGGATTTAGGGTGCAATGTTTAGGGTATAAAGTATAGGGTTAAGGGTTGAGAGTGTAGGGTTTAGGGTTTAAGTATAGGGTTAAGGGATAATGTTTAGGTTTTAGCGTATAAGGTTAAGGGTATAGGGTATAGGGATGAGGGTTGAAGGTGTAGGGTTTAGGGCTTAAGGTATAGGTTTGAGGTTTCAATGATAGTCTTCAGGGTTGAGGGTATAAGATTAAGTATATAAGGTATAGGCATTGGGATTTAAGATATTTGGTATAGGGTACAGGGATTAGGGTTTAGGATATTCACTATAGGGTTGAGGGTTTAGGTTACAAGGTTGAATGTAGGGTTGAGGGTGTAATTATAGGGTTGAGGGTTGAGGTTATAAGGTTAAGTGTATTGGGTATAGGAATTAGAGAGGGAAAGAGGGAGGGATGGAGTGAGAGAGAGGTGAGATAGAGAGAGAGGAGGTAGGAAGGAAGATAGAAGAGGGTTGAGGGTGTAGGGTTTAGGGTTTAAGGTATAGGGTTGAGGGTATAAGGTTAAGTTTATAGGGTATATGGATTAGGGTTTGGGATATTTGGTATAAGGTTTAGGGTGTTGGGTTTATGATTGAGGGTATTAGGGTTTAGGGTACAATGTTGAATGTAGGGTTTAGGGTTTAGGTATAAGGTTTAGGGTTGACGGTTGACGGTTGAGAGATAATGTTTAGGTTTTAGGTTATAAGCTTGAGGTATAGGATATAGGGACAAGGGTTGAGGGTGTAGGGTTTAGAGTTTAAGGTATAGGGTTGAGGGTTGACAGATAATGTTCAGGGTTGAAGGTATAAGGCTCAATGTATAGGGTATAGGGATTAGGGTTTAGGATATTGTGTATAGGATTTAGGGTGTAGGGTTTATATTATAAGGTATATGGTTAAGGGTTGAGAATGTAGGGTTTACTGTTTAAGTATAGGGTTGAGGGATAATGTTTAGGGTTTAGGGTATAAGGTTGAGTATATAGGGTATAGGTATGAGGGTTGAGGGTGTAGGGTTAAGGTTTTATGGTATAGGTTTGAGGGTTGAGGGATAGTGTTCAAAGTTGAGGGTATAGGATATAGGTATTAGGGTTAGAATATTGGGTATACAGTTGAGGGTATTGGGTTTAGGATAGAGGTTTTAGGGTATAAGGTTGAATGTATGGTTTAGAGTTTAAGTATAGGGTTGAGGGATAATGTTTAGGGTTTAGGTTATAGGGTTGAGGGTATAGGGTATATGGATGAGGGTTGAAGGTGTAGGGTTTAGGGTTTAAGGTATAGGGTTGAGGTTATAGGGTTAAGTGTATAGGATATAGGGATTAGGGTTTAGGATATTTGGTATAGGGTTGAGGGTATTGGTTTTAGGGTTGAGGGTTTTGGGTTTTGGGTTTAGGGATTAATTATATGGTTAAGGGTTGACATTATAAGCTTCAAGTATAGGGTATAGGGATGAGGGTGTAGGGTGTAGGGTTTAGGGTTTAAGGTTTAAGGTTGAGGGTTAAGGGATAATATTTAGGATTGAGGGTATATGGTTAAGTGTGTAGGGTATAGGGATTAGGATTTAGGATATTGTGTATGGGGTTTAGGTTGTACAATTTATGGTATAAGGTATAAAGTTAAGGGTTGAGAGTTAGGGTTTACCATTTTAGTATAGGTTTTAGGGATAATGTTTAGGGTTTAGGGTATAAGGTTGAGGGTATAGGGTATAAGGATGAGGGTTGAGGGTTTAGTGTTTAGGGTTTATGGTATAGGGTTGAGGGTTGATGGATAGTGTTCAAGGTTGAGGTATAGAGTTAAGTGTATAGGGTTGAGGGTATTGGGTTTAGGATTGAGGGTTTAGGGTTTAAGGTTTAGGGTACAAGTTTGAATGTAGGGCTTTGAGTTTAAGTATAGGCTTGAGGGATTATGTTCAGAGTTTAGGTTATAAGGTTGAGGGTATAAGGTATAGGGATGAGGGTTGAAGGTGTAGGGTTTAGGGTTTAAGGTATAGTGTTCATAGTTGAAGATATAGGGTTAAGTGTATAGGGTATAGGGATTAGGGTTTAGGATATTGGGTATAGGGTTGAGGGTATTAGGTTTAGGGTTGAGGGTTTAAGGGTTGAGTTTTGAGGCTTAAGGGATAGGGTTTAGGGTTGAGGGTAAGGGATTAAGGTTTAAGGTTTAGGGGTCAATGATTTAGGGTTTAAGGGTTGAGGGCTTAAGGGATTAAGGTTGAAAGGTTGAGCGATAATATATTAGGGTTTAATGTATAGGGTTGATGAATTAGGGTTAAGGGTTTAATAAATTAGGGTTTAGGGTTTGAGGTTGAGGGTATTGTTGTCTCTCAAAATTATGCCCTTGCTAAGTTGTAGAACTCAGTATTTTGGAGAAACAGGGGAACATTTTTAGGCCTGTGGGTTGCTAAACTCTCAGCCAAGGAATAGAAAAGCTAAAATTTCTATGAGAAAACTTAGATTGAAATGTGTAAGATATATGAAGGCTGAGCATAAGCATATACTATAGGAAAATAATCTCTTGAGGGTTTTTACCTCTTCTCGAAATTTTGCTAAATGAAAAGCCTACATCATATTTTCCAGGAAAATGTAGAGGAAAACCCCTCATAGGTACAAAATGAGTAAACCTTGAAGCTTGTAACAGGAAATCCTCAAGTTTTAAATGCATGAGGGAAAATCAAGAGTGTTGTGAGGCCAAGCAAATACATGAAGAGGGTATGTGCAGGATCATGATGGGCCAAAAAGTGGCAATATGATGGGTATGTGGCTAACGACTTTTTTTTAACCCAAAATTAATGAAACAAAAGGGATTTTTAAAGGAGATTCTCAACTTTCCACCAATATAAATTATGTTTTAATTTGAATTTAATAATTAATTATTATCCATTTTCTATTGAAATTACGACTAAAGTCCTGATTGATAAGCCGATTGAAAAACATTTATAGCTTTCAAACAATATCACATTCTTTGAATCCAAAATATTTGTCACATTCTATGCTTCACATACTATAGGATTAAAAAAAGAAAAAATGAATTTCATGAATTTTTGACCAAGTTAAGGTGGTCAGACATATGAGTTTTTTTATATTTTTTGAAAGTTGTAAAAAATTCATAATTAATTATTTACTTGGAAAAAAATAGATTTAAAAAAAAAAATGTAGTAGTTTAGAAACTACATTCAATTTTCTAAAAATTCTATTCTTACATATTTTTGAAATAATATAGATAAATTATTCAAATTTTTATGTCAAGTTGCCTAACTCTAATTTTTCTAAAATTTTTGCCACTTAAGGACTTGTTTTTTCCATGATGATCCTGCACATACCTAAGAGTTTTATTCATTTTATTTGAAAGTGTAAAAGTAGTGCATCACAACCTGTAAATAAATGATACCTTTGAGATTTTTCAAAAATCTCAAGGTAAAAATGCAAGGATAAGAGCCTTTTCACCATTTTATAGAAAAACCAAAGCATTTGAGCATGGAATACATAGAAAAAACTAAATATATTCATCATTCATGCATGATAGAGCTTGAAATAAGTTTTTGTACACATAAATGAAGGAAAAGGTTTGTGTCATGGAATACATAGAAAAAACTAAATATATTCATCATTCATGCATGATAGAGCTTGAAATAAGTTTTTGTACACATAAATGAAGGAAAAGGTTTGTGTGCGCAGATTAATGCTTACTCAAGCATGTTTCCAGCATACATGCCCGCAGGTATTCTTCATAAAATCTCCATGAAAGTGTAGAAGAAGCTAAATGAAAACCATGGTGGCACGAATCAAGCAAACAAAGTGAGTTTTCTAGAAGAATTCCATATACAAAATGAAAAGTTAAATGGATTTTTTTGGTGCTTTGTGTCTAGGGTTTCAAAACCCTAAGGTTTGATAGATTTCCAAAGGTATTTTTTATCTTTGTTTTAAAATTTCCCATGCATATAACTAATACCCCCTTTGATAAAATACTTAGCACTTTATGCATCTTTTGCATATTCCACAAAGTCTTCAAATGTCTTTTTTTTTTATATTCAATCAAAGAATGGCAGAGTCAAGGAGTCTTTATTTTTTGTAACAAGGTTAAAATGTAAAAATTTATTTAAGTGATGACTTATAAATCACTTTAAATAATCTTATAATTGAAAAATAAAGATAATAAAGCATGTGATTTTAAGATTTAGTGAAAGGGTGATATAGTTGGAGTTTTATGTTGTGCCAAGCATATCTAGGGAAGTTGGAGGAGGTTGACCAACATGTGGAGAGAATATAGGGTTTATTTTGATTGAGTTTAAAGGATTTGGAGAGAATTTAGGAGAAATTTTGAATGCTTTTATGGTGGGTAAGGTTTTTTTTGACCTTTTCTCCATTTTGGAGTGGATTTGGATGCTATATTTTAGGCATTTTTGTTGCATATGACCGAGGAAGTTTCTAATTCCTGTTTTGGTGCAACTACTTGGGAGAGATTATTGTCACTTCACTTCTCATTTGTGAAGGAAGTTCTTACATGTTCTTTTTTCCACTTTGTGACTTCTTGGAATCCTTAGAGAAAAATATAGTGTTTTGTAACTCTTTTGACATGTATGATAGTGGATACCTTAGATATCAATGCAGTTAAGTTATTTTTCCTTCTCAATTTTTTTGTTCTATTGTGTGCATGTGTTTGAATCAATTGATGAAATTACATGTGAAATCATCTAATTCCTTGTAGTTTTGTCTCATTGTTAGCACCTTTACAAAAGATTATGTATTTTGCAAGTTATAAGTTGTGTTAAAATGCACATGGTTCTAGTTGTGAAAAACATCTTTCCTTCTAGGTGTAGGCATGCATTAAAACCTTCTTATGAAATATTTATGCAAGAAACATATCAATACTATGGTGTGTATGTCAATATTTTCCTTTGATTGAACTATGTGTTCGAGTTGTTTTATAACCTATCCCCATTAATGTTTAGGTGCATTGCCATAGGAGTTTATTTTCAATTTATACTTCCTTTTACCCTTTTCCTCTGCAAGTCTTTAGAGTAGTTTTAGGTGAGTACCTTAAAGAGCCAACTTTATCTAGTGGTAAATTCCAAGTTTAGGCAACCCATAGGCCTAGGAATGTTCCCATGTTTCTCCAAAATCCTAAGTTCTGCAACTTAGTAGGGGCACAGTTTTTAGAGATAACAATTTTTGGCATGCCTCGTGGGACTGTCAAGTCAAGATAGTTCAAGAAAATGCATGTTATTGCTAGTTTGATATGCAGCTAACAACTTTTAGACCTTTAAGAGGTTGAAATCTACATATTTGGTGATTCAAGGATCAAAATCTACTGGTTGAAGCAGACTAGGTGTTGGTATGTTTAGTCCATAAAGAAGGAAAATCTTTTTGCTTTCATTTCAAGAATATTTCCAAGAAATTTTCAGTTTTACAATGCTTTAATATGTCCAATTTTCATGGTCAACATGTATTTTCACCTCCATTCCATGAAAATCCTACATATATTCCCTCTTATCACACAAAACAACTTGTTGGTTTTATTACAAAGGGCATGTGGCAGCAAGCTACCAACAAACCTATCAAGTTTTCCACCCTCCCACCCTTGCTCAACTTTCTTAGCAACCTACGCATGCCTATAATCATTTGTAAGAAGATATTTTTTCTCATAGTCAGTAGAACTACTCTGTGAATCAACCTAAAGATTCCAATAACATGAGTATCAGAGATATAACATTAGACTTGCAAAGGAAATTAGAGGTTGTCACAAAAGAGTAGGAGTATTGTAGGGAACAATAAGAGTTTACTCATCAAGATCATATTCATTGAAAGGAGTTGGAGGCACAATTGTATGAACAAGAGTTTATTGCTAGACAAGTTGTAGCCAAAGAAGAAAAAATTAAACACTTTCTTGCACATAAGTACAAAGGTATGAAACCCAGTTAGCCTCTTGCATTCCTAGTTTTAGTTCAACTTTTGCTATAATGATGAATCATCCTTTGAATGAACAGGTTTCCAAGTTCGAGATTCCAAGTTTTAAACAAGAAAAACCTTTTGAGTCCTCAAGTAAGCCTCCTTGTGTCAAAATTCCAAGTTTTAGGACTGCTCTTTCAATCCAATAGCCAATTCATAACCAAGAGCAGTCAATGGTGTCACATAGTGAGCTTACCAATGAGCCTTCTACCCTTAAGATTTCAAGTTGGAAAGGACCATCTTTTCCACCCTATGAGGTTCTTCTACCAATCATACAAATGGAACCATGCTCTACATCTAGAAAGTAGAAGAGCAGACCCTTGATCAAGACAAACTCACTCACCATGGAGGAAGCTAAAGATACAAACCTATTGCAAATAGATATAGAGAAATAACAATTAGAATAGGAGAATATTGGACATGAAACTTTCAAGATGTACCTTTGAATGCTCTAACTTATGAACTTACTTGTTTTGATGAAGATGGTAAAAATGCTTCAATAGGAAAGTAGGGTGAAAAGGTGAAAGTGGCTGATGACAAAGAGCAATTCATGGTTTGGAATGATGAGTTACCTTTTTTCATTCAATATTAAAAAGAAGATGTGAGTTTGATCACACCAACAATGGTTTTAGAACAACATAAAGACATCAAACAATGTGGTGAGTTGTTGATTGATTAGAATAAATTTGACAATGAAGCCTTGGATCATGATAAAAAGCATAAAATTGAACCTAACATCATTTTCCAATGAGCCTTGATATCTTAGAGAAAGTTATGAATGAAGAAGATAATATTGAGCTATATGAAGAAATGTGCACAAACATAATTGAACCTTTTTGTTCAAAGTTGGATAACAAGGAATCTTACTTGTTAGAAGAGGTTGACAATCATGATGAACTAGAACATCAGGTTCACAAGCTTGAACAAGTTCTGAAGCAACAGGATGAATATGGTCTTGATAAAGAGGAGTCCATTCTCTCAGGTTAAGAAACTTCTCATGAACTTGATTTGCAAGGTCTTAGTTGGTTGGAGGAGCTTCCTTTCTGTTGTACAGATTGAGTTGGAGGCTGATATATCAGTTGAAAATTTGTTTCAAAAGGCTACTTCATCATTTTAATATTTTCCTTCCTTCATTGAAGAATAAAATCTCGATTTGAAGTGTACCTCCTTAAGTGAGAATGAGGACTTTGATCTTGAACCAACTTTTCTTAAGAGGCTTCCAAGAGTTGATAGCTTTGATGAGTTATTAGCTACCCTAGTGGAAGAGGATTGTCCATTGACCATGGAGGAGGAATCGACATGGCAAGTTATTATGCAAGGTGAAGGTAATACTACTATTTCTAACCATTTAGATTGTCTTCTCTCTAGTCCAAACTTAGCCATTAAGTAGGAAAACCATGAAAAATAGGAAGAAAGAGAAGCAACCAACAATTGGAGTCCAATTTTTATCCATTCAATAGGTTGCCCTATTAAATTTTTAGCCAATATGGAGGCCACTGAGGTTCCACAAGTCATTCTTTCACCCAAGCATGAGGATGCAATCGAAGGAAAAGATGAATTTGGAGTTACAGCTGAAAGTGGTCATATTCAGCTCACTTGTCATATCCTTTAAACAATGTGTGATCATGTAACGCATCCTTTGTTGGTCAAAAGGGGTAGTTATTTTTCAAATCCATTCAATGGTTTTGTTTGAATAAGCCTTACTGAACTAGTTAGAGTAGGTTAGAATAAGTTTAAATTTAGTTTTATTTTTATTTTCCTCTATGTTTTGTTTTGTACAATCAATGCGTTTTGATCTGAGGTTTGGTTGTGTGGATTAATTTTTCAAGGTATCATGCACTAATCTGATGAGTTACAACAATGTACAAGGCTATTTTTCAAGCCTTGTCAGGTTTCCTATTGACTCTCTACCCAACGGATAAGCTCAAGCAACTAGTCAAGGTGTTTAGTAGGAAAACATATAGTAGATGTCACCAAAAAAGTTACCTAATTTAACTACCAACTCAATCAAGTAGAGTCATGTTTGTGTTTGAAAAAAAAGAAGATAAAATCCTACTCATTCATTTCTTCTCAGATTCCATTCATATGCACAAAGAAATTATCAAATAGACTGCATTACATTATGCAAATGTATGCAATATAGAAGAGAGAGAACAAATGTTGTATAAAAGTTGTCTTTATTGGTAATAAAAAATGTATAGTATCCCACACAAGCCATCAAATTAACTCCTTCAATGCAATACAAAAAGTAGGCTATACATTTGAAGAAAAGAAGAGCATATAAAAAGAAAAGGAATCCATCATTGCCTGGGTGGTGAGGATGGATGTTGATCTATTGCATCTCCAAACAACTCTTGACTCCTACAGAGGGTTGCTCTATTGCTCCAAATTTCCTATAAGTGTTGAGAAAATTTGAGGTTAGAGCTTAGGATTCACTTTCTCATCATATACAATTTGATTTCAACAAACATATAGTATACTATCATAAGGAATTGAAGTAATTTTTGCAGCATCACTGAGTTCAAACACACAAAGTAGAGGATTGTCATCAAAAAGCATCATATGTTGCCTTCACTATTTTTATCTAACATGTTTGTTCACTATGTAGGTATAGGTGCAATTGCTATTGCAAGTTCATCTTATTCAACATCACAACATGTGTAGTGAAATGGGCTCCCACAAGGATTCATCCCAACATGCTATCCTCTCAGTTGCAAGAGAGAAGTAAAGGTGTATTTTCATCATTGCACATCAAGGGGGTCTCAACATCAATCATATAAGCAGGCCCTTCATAAGGAAAATCATGATAGTGAAGGTAGTGAAATCCAATTGAATGACTATCTAGAGCAGTACGCTAGACAGTCACAAAGATCATATGGCATTGCTAGGTAATGAAGAGTCTATATAACATTAGATGAAAGTGTAATAGTGAGCATTGAGAGCATGTCCCTTAATTTTTGTGTAGTCATAAAAATGAAAGACAGTCTCATGTTTATATAGGGGACCCTGGTAGTGACAGTTAGGGGCATGATAGTCACTTCACAAGAAGCAAGGGTGACAAATGATAATTAAATCCAATAGGACATTCCTTATACCCAAGAGTTACACATGGAGGAACCATTGAGGTTCAACCAAGATTGTATGAGAAGTCTTCTAGGGAAGTATGTATAGGATCAAGCAACATCCATAGAGATATAACAAAAGGAGTGTTGGAGCAAAATGGTAAAACAACCAAATTCTATGTCGCAAGCAATTTCCTCTAAAGACCAAGGTTGCAGTTCAAAGACACATGGTAATAGTACAATGCAATAGTTGGAATGTCACTTGGAATTTGTCATTTAATGGAATAGTAAGTAGAGGACAACCAATACCTAGATGAGTAGGGTTTGTGTTTTATTGTCATGATTTAAGAATCACAATGATACTATAAGTTGTGCTTAGCAGCAGATCCTAGTTGATAGTTAATATTAGTGTCATGGAAAAATAAAGCATCCACAATTTAATGCAATGATAAGCTTCTCCAAGAATGAAAGACAATAATTCCCTATACAATATGCATTCATCAATAGGGGGAAAATAGGTTCTTAGAAAATATCATAAATAGTAGAATTTCATTGAAAAGTGATAGTCACCAAGCTATAAGAGACAAGGAGTCATGAATGCAATGTAAAATACAATGACATTGATGCAACAAGATGCTTAAAGGATTTTCATAGATACCATTGAAGCAGCAATGGGAATCATCAAGGCTATTCAAATGGTTTCATTTCTAATGTCAATGTACACTGTTGTTGTCATAGTAAGTATAAAACAAAGGCATTTTGAAGAATAGTGGCATCATTTCCTGAAGAGATTATAAGCATAATCAATGATAAAAGGATCATGTTAATAGAGGATATTGGGGCTTTGCTAAATTAGAGAAATCATAATTTTTAGTTAAAATAATGGAGCCATAGCTTACATGAGTAGAAATTCCCAAGGGGGTCTTTAAAATGTGAAAAACTCTTATAAAATGCATGAGATCCTATAGTAGTATCATGAAGGAAAAGGGGCACAGAATATACAAATCTTCATTGTGCATATAAATGAAATCTAGTACTAGTCAAGCCATGCCCTGTAGAGTACCAAAACTCTCAGCCAAGGAATAGAAAAGCTAAAATGTCTATGAAAAAACTTAGAGTGAAATGTGTAAGCTATATGAAGGCTGAGTATAAGCATATGCTACAGGAAAAGAAGCTCTTGATGGTTTTTACCTCTTCTTGGAATTTTTCTAAATGAAAAGCCCAAATCATATTTTCTAGGAAAATGTAGAGGAAAATCCCTCATAGGTACAAAATGAGTAAACCTTGAAGCTTGTATAAGGAAACCCTCAAGTTGTGAATACAAGAGGGAAAATCAAGAGTGCTTTGAGGTTGAGCTAAGACATGGAGAGTTCTCTCTATTTTCTCTAAAAGAGTAAAAGTAATGGATCACAACCTACAAATAAATAATACCTTCAATATTTTTCATAAATCTCAAGGTAAAAACACAAGAATAAGAGCCTTTTCACCATTTTGTAGAGAAATCAAAGCATTAAAGCATGGAATACACAAAAAAACCTAAATATATTCATCATACCTGCATGATAGAGCTTGAAATAAGTTTTTATATGTGTAGAAATGAAGAAAAAGGTTTGTGTGTGTAGATTAATTCTTACTCACGCATGTTTCTAGCATGTTCCCACGGTATTATTCATGCAATCTCCATGAAAGTGTAAAGCTAAATGAAAACCATGGCAGCATGGCTCTGAGCAAACAAAGTGAAGTTTCTAGAAGAATGCTAAATACAAAATGAAAAATGAAAAGGAGTTTTCCATGCTTTTGTAAAATACCTCCTTTAATAAAATACTTAGTGTTTAATGCATCTTTTACATATTCCATAAAGTCTTCAAATGTCCTTTTTGTATATTCAATCAAAGAATGGTCAAGTCAAGGAGTCTTTATTTTTTGCAACAAGGTTAAAATGTAAAACTTTATTTAACTGATGACTTTATAAATCACTTTAAATAATGTTATAATTGAAAATAAAGATAATAAAGCATGTGATTTTAAGATTTAGTGAAAGGGGATATAGTTGGAGTTTTATGTTGTGCCAAGCATATAGGGGAAGTTGGAGGAGGTTGACCAACATGTGGAGAGAATATAGGGTTTATTTTGATTGAGTTTAAAGGCTTTGGAGAGCATTTAGGAGTAGTTTTGAATGCTTTTATGGTGGGTAAGGTTATTTTTGACCTTTTCTCCATTTTGGCTCGTAGATTTGGATGCTAGATTTTAGGATTTTTGTTGCATACAACCAATGAAGCTTCTAATTCCTATTTTGGTGCAGCTACTTGGGAGAGCTTATAGTCACTTCACTTCTCATTGTGAAGGAAGTTCTTGCTTGTTCTTTTTTCTGCTTTGTGACTTCTTGGAGTCCTTGGAGAAAAACACAGTGTTTTGTAACTCTTTTGACATGTATGACAGTGGATACCTTGGATATCAATGCAGTTAAGTTATTTTTCCTTCTCAATTTTTTTGTTCTATTGTGTGCATGTGTTTGATTGATGAAATTACTTGTGAAATCATCTAATTCCTTGTAGTTTTTTCTCATGGTTAGAGCCTTTGCAAAAGATTATGTATGTTACAAATTATAAGTTGTGTTAAAATGCACATGGTTCTAGTTGTGAAAAACATTTTCCTTCTAGGTGTGGGCATGCATTAAAACCTTCTTATGAAATATTTATGCAAGAAACATATCAATACTGAGTTGTGTATGTGAAGCTTTTCCTTTGATTGAACTGTGTGTTTGAGCTATTTTATAGGTCCCAATTAATGTTTAGGTGCATCACCATAGGAGTTTATTTTTAGTTTATGCTTCCTTTTACCCTTTTCCTCTACAAATCTTTAGAGTAGTTTTAGGTGAGTACCTTAAAGATCCAACTTTATATAGAGGTCCATTCCAATTTTAGGGAACCCATAGGCCTAGGAATGCTCCCATGTTTCTCCAAAATGCTAAGTTCTCCAACTTAGCAGGGGTGCAGTTTTGGGAGGTGACCAGTATAAGGCATATGGATGAGGGTTGAGGGTTTAGGGAATAAGTATAGGGTTGAGGGTATAGGGTAAAAGGTAGAGGTTTGAAGGTTGAGGGATAATGTTCAAGGTTGAGTGTCCAAGGTTAAGTGTATAGGATATAAGGGTTGAAGGGTATCTAGGGGTTGATAGTTTAGGGTTTAAGGTTTGAGGATTAAGGGTTTAAGGGTTGAGGATTGCATTTTAAGGAATAGCATCAAGGATAGAGGGTTTAGGGTTGAAGGTTTAAAGGGTTGAGGTTTGAGGCTTTAGGGTTTAGGAGTTGAGGATTAGGGTTTAATAGTTGAGATTTTATGAGGTTGAGGGTGAAGGATTAGGTTGTGGTTGATGGTTTGATTGTTAGGGTTGAGGGGATTAGGGTTGGGAGGGAGTTAGCAGAGAGAGACCTTAGAGGGAAGGGAGAGAGAGAGAGATATTCTCTAGTTAGGGTGGGAGGGAGAGACTTGAGAGAGGAGAGAGTTCTCTAGTTAGGGTGGGAGGGAGATACTTGAGATAGGCAGAGGGGGTAGGAGGGAGAGACTTGAGAGAGAGAGAGAGTGGGATATATACTTGAGAGAGAGAGAGAGAGAGAGATAGACTTGAGAGAGAGGGGGTGGGAGGGATAGGATGGATATACCTAAGAGAGAGGGGGAGAGAGAGGGAGTAGGAGAGAGGGGGTTGGACCTAAATCCTAAGCCATAAACCATAAAACCTAAAGCCTAAAATCTGAACACTAAACCCTAAACCCTAAATAGAGATAGGGAGAGATAATGGTGAGATAGAGAGTAGAGAAAGGAGGGAGAGGGAAAGATAGAGAAGGGGGAGAGAGAGAAATATAGAGGGGAGTAAGGTTGGGAGATTGAGAGAGATGGAGAGAGAGGGGGAGAGGAAGAGAGAGAGGGAAGGAGGGAGGGATAGGTAGAGATGGAGAGAGAGATAGAAACAAAGAGAGGAGGAAGCTTGTGATATTGAAAGAGAGGGAGAGAGAGGGAAGGAGGAAGGGAGAGGTAGAGATGGAGAGAGGGAGAGATAGAGAGAAGTATATAAGGAAGGAGAGATAGGATTGAGGGTTGAGGGTATTGGGTTTAGGATTGGGGGTTTAGGGTACAAGATTGAATGTAGGGCTTAGGGTTTAAGTTTATGGTTAAGGGATAATATTCAAGGTTTGGGTATGTGTAGGATCATCATGGAAAAAATAGGCCCTTAAGTCACAAAAAAATTAGAAAAATCAAAGTTAGGCAACTTGACATAAAAATTTGAATAAGTTATCTATATTATTTCAAAAATATGTAAGAATAGAATATGTAGAAAATTGAATGTAGTTTCTAAACTACAAGGTTTATTTTTTTGAAGAAAAATCTATTTGGTGAAAATTTGAAATTTCAATGTAGTAGTACTTAAATTTCAGGGAAAAAATAAGAAGTAGTTGTCTGTCTGACCACCCTAACCATAATAAAATGATAATATTTTTTAATAATATTTTATACATAAGTAGAGTTCTCATGTCTAGATGTGATGCATATTTTTTTGTAATTTTTTTCGAAGTAAATAATTAATTATGATTTTTTTATTACAACTTTTAAAAAATATAAAAACCCATATGTCTAACCATAACGGTCAAAACTTCATAGAAATTCATTTTTCTTTTTTAATCCTATGGTATGCAAAGCATGAATGTGATGCATGTTTTGGATTCCAAAATGTGATACCATTGAAATCTATAGATGTTTTTAATCCGACTATCAATTAGGACTTTAGTCGTAATTCAAATAGAAATGAATAATAATTATTTATTAAATTCAAGTAGGCATAAATTATATTGGAGAAAGATGGCAATATCCTTTAAAACACTTTTGTTCATCAATTTTGGGTAAAAAAATGTAAATACGACCACATACCCTACAAATACCCATCCATATCTTACTTTTGACCCCATCATGATCTTGCACATACAGTTTAGGTTATAAGGTTGAGGGTGTATGGTTTTAGGGGTATAGGGATTAGGATTTATGATATTTGGTATAGGGTTTGGGAGATTGAAAGAGAGGGTGAGAGGGAGATAGATGGAGAAGTAGAGAGGGAAGGATAGAGAGGTGATAGAGAGAGAAGTAGAGAGTGAAGGAGGAAGGTGGAGAGATTGAGAGAGAGGAGGGAGGGAGAGAGAGAGAGGTGGAGAGGGATAGGTTAGATAGAGAGTAGAGAGGGAAGGTGGGTAGGAGAAAGGGGGAGATAGAGAATATTAGACTAGGAAAGAGGGAGGGAGGGAGAGAGGGAGAGAGAGAATTGTGCTTGATAGAGATTAGAGAGGGAAGGAGAGAGTGAGAGAGAGAAAGATGGGAGAGTAGGAGAGAGAGGGAAGGAGGGAGGGATATGTAGATATGGAGAGAGTGAGATAGAGAGAGTTGTATAGGGAAGGAGAGACAAAGAGTAGAGAGAGAGTGAGAGAGAGAGAGAGAAGGATGGAGGGAGATGTATAGATTGTGAGAAAGAGAGAAGTAAGTATATATAGAGATGGGGAGAAAGGAGGGAGAAGTAGATATATATATAGAGAGAGAGAGAGTGATGGGGGAAGGAGGAAGGTGGAGAGATTGAGAGAGAGGAGGGAGGGAGATAGAGTGAGGTAGAGATGGATAGGTTAGATGGAGAGAATTAGAGAGGGAAGGTAGGTGGGAGGGAAGAGAGAAGTGAGATCGAGAGAGAGGTGATATATATAGAAAGAGTTAAATAGGGAATGAGGGAGGGAGTGGGAGATAGTGGTGATATAAAGATAAGTATATAGGGAAGGAGAGGGAGAGGAATAAGGTGGGGAGATTGAGAAAGAGAGGGAGAGAGAGGAGGGAGGAAGAGGGAGAGATAGAGAGAGATATTGAGAGATATGGAGAGAGGGAGGGAGAGAAAGATGGAATGAGGGAGGGAGGGGTAAAGATGAAGAGAGAGGTAGAGATAATTATATGGGGAAGGAGAGATAGAGAGGAGGAGGAGGGAGAGAGAAGTAGAGAGAGAGGGAGATGTAGGGAGGGAGGGAGAGGTGAGATATAGAGAGAGGAGGGAGGGATAGAGATAGAGAGAAGTAGAGAGGGGAGGAGGGAGGGATAGAGGGAAAGAGAAGTGCAATAAAGAGAATGAGAGAGATGGGGGAAGGAGGAATGTGGAGAGATTGAGAGAGAGAGAGGAGGGAGGGTGAGAGATAGACAAAAAGGGATAGGTTATATAGAGAGAAGTAGAGAGGGAAGGTGAAGAGATTGAGAGAGAGAGGAGGGAGAGAGAGCGAGAGAGAGAGGTAGAGAGGGAAGGTAGGTGGGAGGAAGGAAGAGAGATAGGGGGAGATAGAGAAATTTAGAGAGGGAAGAAGGGAAGGAGGAAAGTAGGGAGGGATGGAGGGAGAGAGAGAGGTTAGATAGATAGAAGTATAAAGGGAAGGAGAGAGTGTGAGAGAGAGGTCTAGAGAATAAGGGATAAAAAATGAGTGAGATATAGAGAGAAAGATGATAGAACTTTCTAATTACTAAAGTTTGACCTCCTAATTATTGAAATTTGATATGCTGATTACTAAAATTTGGCTATCTAAAAAATTGAGATCTTCTAAAAACTATAACTTGAATTAAAACTCCTAAAGACCCGAAACCACTCTCAAACATCCTAAAACTATATACATGAAATATAACTTAAATTATAAGAAGGTAAAATTATATCCATATGTAAATAAAAAGAAGAGAAGAAAAAGAGAAGAAAAAATTCAATGTAGACCAAAATGTGAGTGCATTATTATGCACTTGCGTTATGGTGATGCTTTTTTGAATTCAAAAAATGTGCATTTTTTGAATTCAAAAACATGTGTTTTTTGAAATGCAAACCATAACACAAGCGCATTATAATGCTATCATGTTATAATGTGCCCATGTTTTGGCTTGGTAATGACCATGAGCCTTGGCTTAGTCATTACCAACCCATAATGTGAGTGCGTTCTAGTAAAACATGCTGGCATTTTCACTATTTTAGGATGAAAAAGTGAATTGGCCACTATTTGGCCCCCCATCTTTCTACACCCACCCTATAAAAAGTAGGGTTACAAATGAAACCTACATCAAGCATTTTTTGTAATTCAGTTTTGACTATCTCATAGTTCAAGGTTCATTTTCCTCCGGGGTTGCCTGATTGGTTTGAAACCATCATTAATGTATATCCTGTGCATGCACAGGTTTGAGTCAATCCCCTTCATGTCATGGTAATCCCATGAAAAGGCTACTACTTTATTCCTTCAGCACAATGCTCAAGGAAATTTGTTGCTCAACAGCTAATTCACTGCTAACATTTAACTTTTTACCTATCATGATTTCCAAACTCTTGGATGTTGTTTGCAAAAATGAAAGGTCAAGTCCTACTATGTATGGGAAATATTGTTGTGGTATAAAGCAATGGAAAAGTTGGGATATTGATTCTAATGAACTAGCAGGGATAATATTTTGTAGAGGATCTTGTAGATATGCCAAGCAGTCTTGTTGTTGTGGGTCCCTATTGTAGTTATTCCATATGATGTGTTTTATCAATTCATCCTCATCTTGGTTTCCCAACAAAGGGTTATGTTCAATGGTCATGAGAGTTGGAAAGGAGTATTGGTATTCCTCATCTAGGGTAGGCCAAATGGGCTGCTTCAAGTCTGCATAAGGTTGGGTTGGTGGATAAAGGACTAACCTTTTAGTCATGTTTCCATTTGAGATAATCATGTTTCTGTACTTACTGCCTATAAATGCATCTATTGTTTCTAACCATGGTCTTCCCAGAATAAGTGGATAGCCTGCAAGGTTAGCCTTTGGCTGTAATACCATGAAATTTGTAGGGTACTCCCATGAATCCAATGCTATGAACAAGTCCTCAATGATTCCCTTAGGTTTAACTATTGACCTATCTACCAATTGTAGAATAGTTGGTGTAGGTCTAAGGTTTATTAATTATAATATTTGCATTGCTTCCTTAGTCATCATATTAATAGTTGCTCCCAATTCAATCAAGGTATTCTCTATGAGATCACCATTTATCTTAACATCTACTATAGGAATACCAAGATATGCATACTTAGGGACAGTTATGTTTCCCAATATAATGTCAACAAGTTTTCCTAAGACATGCATAGCCTGAGGGTCTTTTCTCTTACTATATTTTTAAGGAAAAGTTCTCTCACTATTTCAGTGTAGATTGGAATCTCCTTGATGGTTTGGATGAGGGGTTTCTTTATACACACATCCTTAAACTATTCCAATAGGCTAGTTTCAACTTGGGTTTGATGTCTTTGCACAACTAATATTTTAGGGAAAGGAGGATCTATACTTGTACTAGTTGGGTGGTCCTAGTTTGACTCAATCCCCTTAGGTAGGTTGGTCCTCATCAACCAATTTTGTGATTTTAGGGGATAAGTCCAACCAATTATTTATTTGATTTGAGGTGGACATCACTCAACTCTACCACATAAGTAGGGTATTGAATAGCCTTATTAGTATAGGCCTATTGAATATGCTTGATATTTGGGTTAGGTGCAAGTTGGGCTGGCAGTTGAGGTGCTCTAGGAGGATAAGGTAATGGATTTTTTGGATTGGGCATGATGACTTGCTATTGTGGTTGCTAATAATTCATATTTTGTTTTTTCCATTGAGGCTACAATTGGTTTTTTTGTTGTGTCCATTGGGGGTTGTAGTTGGATCCTTGAAATTTTTACTGTGGGCACATATTTCATTGCTACTGGTTCCAATTTGGTTGAGGATTTTCCATTGGTTCTATGTATTTTCCCAAGATTGAAGGTTCCAACTAGAGAAATTTTGATTGCTAATTGGAAATGTCATATAATTCAAAGAATCTTGAGGAATACTTTATCTTGGTTTCCATGGTTTCCTTTGAGTAACATAGAAAAATCGTCCGTAGTCACCCTCCAGTGCTTGAAAGTCTATTTTCCCCATTCTATCCTCATAAATATTTGCCACTATTTTGCACTTGCAATTAGCTTTTCTTTGTCTGCATTTAGGGCAGTATTTAGTGAGGATTTCCTCCACCTCTTCTTGCTTCTTCACATGTAGAGTGTCCAACTTGGTATCCAAATGGCTTATGATGTCTTATTTCATGTCTTATTTTAAGTAGTTCCTATATACCTTGAAAATCTCCTCAAATGGTGCTTGAGAAATATATCCTACCCCAATGAGATTAAGTGCATCCATATCGACCTCATTAATTCACCTTAAGAGTATTAGCTTTAGGGACTCATTAGAGAGGCTATTTTTGTGGACTTAAGGAAAAAATGGAATCTCTCCATGTAGTCTTCCAAAGATTCATCCTCTTTTTGAGACATCTTGAAAATGTCATCTCTTGTTCTATCAATTCCTTTACAGTAGTCCTAGTAATTCTCCAAAAACTCTGTCTTCATAGTATTCCAATTAGGAACATCTCTTCCTAAACGCATACACCATTTTTAAAACATCCTTCAAGGTTGTTAGAAATAGTTTAACCCTATGTACATTTGTTGTATAATCACAACTTCTACACAACACATCAAACTCAAACAAGAAGGTATCTAGATCCTCAGTAACCAAACCATAGAAGACTGGAAATGTTGAAGGAGGTATGTTCTTCAATTTGAGTGATCCCACAATACTAGTTTATAATTTTTAGGAAAACTAGACATTGAACTAATTTTTTTTAACTAAATATTCACTTTTGGCCAAACTAGACCATGAAGAATTTGAAGATGATGCAAACTAGTGATTTGTGACATTTTGCCTGTAGATTCTAACTATATATTCTATATATTTTTTGAATCAGATTGCATTTATTTTTCCATCTCCTTCGAAAACTAGTCTTTAACAGTAAACACCATTTTTAAAGAGTAATGCTCATTGTAAACAACATAACTTTTTTCTATGAAGGATTTTTTTTTTTTTTTTTGAATTTAGCTTTATAACTATGATATATCTAGCACGTTAATTTGGTTTCATAGTGTTATATTGATTATTTTTTTCTTAATTAAGTTTTGAAGTCAAACAAATTACAATTTAGACATAGGTAGACTGTAAACAACATAACTTTTTTGTATACATATTGAAATCATTTTTTTTTTACTGGATCAAGGACATCAATACCTAGCATGAACATATTTTTTAGATTTTTTTTTCATAATCTATTATTTTTCCACATGTGCAAAAAAAGAGAGCTTATTTTTCGATGAGAAACCTATGTTTAATTAAACTAAAAATAATAATAAAACCAAATTATATTAAAATTATATTTGATGGATAGCTTGTTCTGAAGACTACCATCATCTAGTTGGGTTTGTGAAGTTTCCTTCATTTTCATCCTCAACACAAGCTTCCAAATGAATTTTTTTGTAGAAACTTGGTAGAAAAGGGGGAGAAGGGAAAAAAGGGGTGGTTTAAGTGAACCCCCCTTGACCCCTTTTGATGCAATGCAAGGGAAGAAAATTCTCAATCCACACTCAACTTTTCAATTGTTTAACAAATTCTTGTTGTCCTTACAATTTGGGCTCTCTTTCCCTTTATAAAACCTTGATTCACAACACCAAACAGAAACTAAGGCAATATAATTATCTTGTTAAACCATCAACCAACATGAATAGTACCAACTTTACTAACAATAACCCTTATATCCACTTATACTACTCAAATATGAGAAAACTCATGATGGACTATCCCAACTAGCCTATTTAGGCTCCTAATGACCTTTATGTTTGTCAAACAACTAAAGAAGACTCTCAAGAACTCTTGAAAAGATTCAAATTGCATACAAACTCCCACAATAGATCATCCTTCAAAGGATACCATGGACCTTCCACATAGGAATTATCAACATTTTCATTTTCCTATCCTAATAAGGACTGTAACAACACTGTCTTAATAGGACAATCATCATAAAGATGAAATAAAACTTGTTTATTCACCAAACCTTGAAATAAATGACTCAACATACTCCCAATACCTAAGTAATACTTTGAATCCATGAGAAACACTCGAAAAAACTCACTATATACTAGTTTTTACCAAACTGAGACAATGTTGTCTTCAAAATTCTTCACAGTACAGGGTCAATTTTCTAGATTTTTCATGAATTGTAGACCTAGTGCAATGTAAAAATGTACCAAAACCTTATCCTCACCCTCTGAAACTCTAGAATTTTTAAGAAAACACTCAAAATTCTCTCTTCACCAATTTTCAAGGAGTTTCATTAGTTAAACTATGAGAAATGCAATTAAATGTGTTGACTACTACCCTAGAAGAGGGTTTTGACCCACTAGAGCAAAAATGTCAATATCTTTCTAAATACTTAATGAATCTAAATGAAATCAATTTCAAATTGAAGTAGAATCATATGGAAATGACTTCCAATGAAGGAGAGAATTTTTGCACAACAAATCATCGTACAATAGCCTACAACACATAAAATTCTAGTAAAATATAGAAAACTGTGTTTTTTCATTAAAATTCCTCTTCATAAATCAACTCCCAGTCTTCCTCGAATTGAATGAGGTTACATCATGCCTTTATAAACCCCATAAAATACCTAAAAATTTCTCTCTAACTACCTTGACCTTTAATCTTCCTCTATTTGCAATTTGTTGTACTTTTTTTCAATTTTGCATTGACAACTTTACATCTTTTTGTACAAATTTTTACATTTCAAAACAAATGACTCCAAAATACCTATGAACGACCTAAAAAAAACTTAAATAGGTCTATTATACCTTATTACAGCATTATATCATCATTTATAATTCAAAAACTTGAAGTTGCTTCATGGAGGCATCATCATGCTAAGGTGCTCCTACACCATTCTCTCCAACCAAAAGAATTCCAAGTCCTCTTGGATTGGATCATCCTATTCACCCCCCTATAGTCTTTTATGCCCCACCACTTCATCTTCACCTTTGGTTTGAGTTTTTCTATGCCAACTTGCTTCCATTTCATCTTGACTTTGTGAATCTGCTCCTTCTTGCCCTAAAATGCCTCAATCTTCTTGTATCCTTCTTCAAACTATTGCATCTTAATTTTCAAATTATTCCTTGTCCAAAAAATTATCAAAAAAAAGAAATAATACATTGATTCTAACACAATACATCCATCATTCTTCAATTCTTTGCAAGCCTACAAGATCAACACATTCACGATTACCTCTTCATCCAATTTTGACACTAATTCAATATCTTCAACCTTTGAAATCAATTCCTTTATCTCTGCTACTCCTTCATTATCATGCTTGGGAATGTCTGCAACATCTTGATCTTCTTCATCCATGGACTCTTCTTTATAATTTTCAAATGTTTCATCTTCTTCTTTCTCTTTTATCTCCATATGTCTTCTTCTCCTTTTTGCTATCTTCTAAATGGGCCATGTAACTTTAACCATGAACTTTTTTGTCCAACCTTATCATCTCTTGCTTTAATTTTGCAACCTCCATCAAACTTTTCTTTCCTCTTTCTCTTCTTCCTCTCTTCATCTACCTGAAAATGCCTTCTCAATATCTCCATCTCTCCTAGATGGCCTCAACAAGTCTCTCCTTGCTCCACAACTCTCAACTTCTCACAACTTTCTTTTTTCCTTCTCAATGGCAACAATCAGGTTACCATATGAAATTGCAACCAACCACAACACAACACCAAACACAAAACCACAACTACAACTCAACAGCCCAAATATTTCTTGGGCTCTGATACCAATCTGATACAATGCAAGGGAAGAAAATTCTCAATCCACACTCAACTTGTCAATCATTTAACAAATTCTTGTTGTCCTTACAATTTGGGCTCTCTTTCCCTTTATAAAACCTTGATTCACAAAACCAAACAGAGACTAAGGCAATAGAATTATCTTGTTAAACCCTCAACAAAAATTAACAACACCAATATGACTAACACCAACCATTATATCCACTTATACAACTCAAATATGACAAAACACAAGATGGACTATCCCAACCGGCCTATTTAGGCTCCTAGTGACCTTGATGTTTGTCAAACAACTAAAGAAGACTCTCAAGAACTCTTGTCAAGATTCAAATGGCATAAAAAATTCAACAATAGATCATCCTTCAAAGGATACCATGGCCCTTCCACATAGGAATTATCAACATTTGCACTTTCCTGTCCTAATTAGGATTGTAACAACACTTCCTTAACAAGGCATTCATCATAAAGATGAAATAAAACTTGTTTATTCACAAAAACTTGAAATAAATGAATTAAGTTACTCCCATACATTTTTAAAAACATCAATACCTAAGTAATACTTTTCATCCAAGAGCAATACTCCACAAAACTCACTATAAACTAGTTTTTACCAAACTGAGACAATGTTGTCTTCACTGGTCAGACAATATAAAGGAAATCTAAACTTGTAACTTCCACAAACCCTGATAAGGAAGGGTTATAAATTCCCTCAATCAACCTTTTACAATAATTCCACCCTAAAACAACACCCTTTACATCTTCAAACTCAAAAATCTTCATTGTACAGGGTCAATTTTCTAGAATTTTCATGAATTTCAGACCTAGGGTAAGGTAAAAACATACCAAAACCTTATCCTCACCCTCTGAAACTTTGGAATCTTCAAGAATGCGCTCAAAATTCTCTCCACCAATTTTGAAGGAGTTTCATCAGTTAAACTATGAGAAATGCAATTAAATGTGTTGACTACTACCCTAGAAGGAGGTTTTGACTTGCCAGAACAAACATGCCAATATCTTTCTGAATACTTAATGAATCTAAATGAAATAAATTTCAAATTGAAGAAGACTCATAGGGAAATGACTTCCAATGGAGGAGGTGAGAATTTGTGCACAAGAAATGGCCGTACAATGGACTACAACACAAAAAATGCTAGTAAAATACATAAAACTATGTTTTTTCATTAAAATTCTTCTTCATCAATCAACTCCAATCTTCCTTGAATTGAATGAGGTTACATAATGCCTTTATAAATCCCATACAATGCCTAAAACTATCTTGCTAACTACCTTCACCTTTAATCTTCTTCTATTTGCAATTTGTTACAATTTTTTTCAATTTTACATTTTCAACTTTACATCTTTTTGCAACTTTTTACATTTCAACACAAATGACTCCAAAATACCTATGAATGACTTAAGAAAAACATAAATAGGTCTACTATACCTTATTACAACATTATATCATCATTTCTAATTCAAAAACTTGAATTTTCCTCGTGGAGGGATGATCATGCTAAGGTGCTCCTACACCTTCGAGCAAAGGGGGTTTGCTTGAAGGGGAGTTCGCTTGAACCCCCTTTTTTTTAATTTCCCTTTATTTTTCATAAAAAAGGTGCCAAAAGGGATGACATCATCAAAAAGGGTTCATCCATTGTTGCATCAACCATGGTTTGGAAGGTCTCCTCTTTATTTGCAGTGGATGTTGGTGAAAGGGAAATTTCTTATTCAAGAATACCCTCACTCTATTCATTGTGATCACCAATATCCTTGTTAGCTTCATTTTTTGAGGGGATAAATATTCCCAAAGTCTCTCATTGCCTCTGCATACAAGAGTTATGAATTTTTGTGTCACCCACACCCACACAATGTTAGTAATTCTTTTTGGTATTGATGGATTCAAACCTTATTATCCTAATGCTAGAAACAAAACTATAAAATAAGAAAGCTTGAAATAATATAGAAGAATCTTGAATGTAGCACCATCCTTGACAACAATGCCAAAAATGTAAGGCCCAACTAATGCTCAATAAACTTGGTGATAAACACACAATTCAGAGGTGGTTACTAACTAAACAGTCCACTAAATGCTTGTAAAGACACTATTTAATTATCAACTAGTTCTAACGTAAGCTTGTGATGATGTTGAAACTATATGTACATCCAAAGATTCTATACTACCTATATCATCTAGTATAAGTATTTAC
Organism: Sequoia sempervirens; assembly: GCA_007258455.2. Lineage (NCBI taxonomy): Eukaryota > Viridiplantae > Streptophyta > Pinopsida > Cupressales > Cupressaceae > Sequoia > Sequoia sempervirens. The sequence goes on along the minus strand of VDFB02086081.1, from coordinate 81,795,528 downwards.
ATATGTGGGAAAAACATAAAACTATGCAACAAGAAAAATATTAGTTCTAGAACTATTGCTATAGGTGCCTATAGCTAAAGACTGTGACTAGTTAATTGTTAAAACTTGAACTCTATAACTACTAAAACTATTACCTATCACTTCTAATGACCTTACTCACTTCATAGGTTGACATATTGAGAAAAAAAAAAACATAAAGTACAGAAAAGATCTCATTCACAATTTCATACTCATACAGGAAATGAAGAATCTAATTAAGATGATTGCAATAAATAAACTCAAGTTATTTTATCCATGAAGTAAACTCAAGTCTAAATGAATTGAATCAATTGAACATTTAATAATGAATTGGAAACATCTCATTGCATATGACAATATTTCACAATCTGACAAGAACAATCAAAGATTACTTATTCATGAAAGAATAAATGTAAAACAAATATTGTCCGTGTAATAAAAACTATCACTATTTGAACTATCCACAACACTATATCTACTCCTCAACCACCAAGCCAACTATATAGGTTTGGGGGAGGTTTATTGAAACAAGGATTCAAAACAAAAGTCTAAGTGAAAATCAACACTCCCGTATGAAATAGAGAGTGACAAAGTTTGCATAACTGAAAACATAACTAAAAAGGTGGAGGAAAACAATTAGAACTAAAACTCTATTTCAATGACATAACAAAAGTGTGGAGTGTGGAAATAGTCACTTTAGCTTCCCAATTAGAGAAAAATCCTTCTCCCTTCAGTTGTCTTATTAAATGATATGATGATTCACAATCATCCTCATTAATGAATGCCTATATTTCTACAACTATTGTGTTCATCTTATTTTGGAATCTCCTCTACATCATTGTTTGAAATCCTTTAACTACAAGCAACCCTCCCTAGTTGTTGTGGGATACAATTTGTTTTCTCTTGCTTCTCAGTTACAAGGAGTTAGTTCATCCAACATATACATAATACTAATAACCACAAATTAAACATAGATCCATACTGCATTTCACACACACTCACATAATTAATCATGCAATTAATGACATATAATGATCATATTTCCATACATCATTTGAAACCAGGTTCAAGTTGTATGAAAGATATGAAAATATAGATAATTTTTAGGAATGCATATAAAATGAGTATCTGGAAATGCCTAAAAGTATGAACTAAACAACATAAAACTAGCTAATATTTTCTCTCATCAGGGGAGATAGTTGCAAACATTCATAACTTAGAGGATTATAATATCTCACACATGTTCAAGGAAGGAAATTCATCCATGAACCTCCTTTCTAATATGGGCTCCTAGATGATTTCCATCATGATATAGAATGATATATCTACCCTCTTAGATTTTATTGAAGTCAATATAAAAAAATTAGGTGAAAGGTATTGAGCCTTCTAATGTTAGAAGAAGTACTGGGGTGACTAATTGATATGAAGGGTAATACAATTCACTTAGCTCCTCATAATGATATTGTTAGGAAGGTGATTTTATTCCCCTTCTCAAAATATTATATCAAGATTAAAAGGTTCCTTTGATTTGTTATTGACATCAAGCATATAAGTGTTTGTTTCCCTATTCATCTTGTTATTACCTACTACCCCCACCTTCTAGCATTCTTCAACTGGCCACTATGGGAGGAGACCTCTTGCAAGTTGAACCAATTTTTTTTGAAAGAATTAAGGTCGATCATGAGGTGTGGTCTATTCTTCAAAAATGAAAGCTTGCATCACACATTGAAACTATGAATGACTATAACTCTTTGATATCGACAAAATTTGTAAATTCTTGGAAAGATGGTACACTATATGTTAGGGGTATTTCCTTTGAAGTTTCTATGGAAATGATTACCAAGGCTATTAGATTGCCCTTGGGAGGTGTTAGAATTCTAAAAAGACTAAAGTAAACTACAACGATACTATGAATAAAATATAATATATTATAATGCAATATAATATAAGGGTGTGTGCAGGATCATGATGGGCCAAAAAGTGGCAATATGATGGGTATGTGGCTGATGACTTTTTTTTAACCCAAAATTGATGAAACGAAAAAGGTTTTTAAAGGAGATTCTCAGCTTTCCACCAATATAAATTATGCTTTACTTTGAATGGAAAGATGGTACACTATATGTAAGGGGTATTTCCTTTGAAGTTTCTATGGAAATGATTGCCAAGGCTATCAGATTGCCCTTGGGAGGTGTTAGAATTCTAAAAATACTAAAATAAACTACAACGATACTATGAATATAATATAATATATTATAATGCAATATAATATAAGGGTGTGTGCAGGATCATGCTGGGCCAAAAAGTGGCAATATGATGGGTATGTGGCTGATGACTTTTTTTTAACCCAAAATTGATGAAACGAAAAAGGTTTTTAAAGGGGATTCTCAGCTTTCCACCAATATAAATTATGCTTTACTTTGAATTTAATAAGTAATTATTATTCATTTTCTATTCAAATTATGACTAAAGTCCTGATTGATAGAATGATTGAAAAACATCTATAGCTTTCAAACGGTATCACATTTTTTGAATCCAAAACATGCAACACATTCTATGCTTCACATAATATAGGATTAAAAGAATAAAAATTGAATTTCATGAAGTTTTGACCAAGTTAAGGTGGTCAGATATACGAGTTTTTTATATTTTTTAAAAGTTGTAATAAAAAAATCATAATTAATTACTTACTTGGAAAAAAATTACAAAAAATATGCATTACATCGAGACATGAGTCCTCTACTTAAATCTTAAATCTTATAAAAAAATATTATCATTTTATTGTGGTTAAGGTGGTCAAACAGGCACCTACTTCTTATTTTTTCCCTAAAATTTAAGTACTACTGCATTAAAATTTCAAATTTTCACCAAATAGATTTTTATTTTTTTAAACAAACCTAGTAGTTTAGAAACTACATTCAATTTGCTACAAATTCTATTTTTACAGATTTTTGAAATAATATAGATAACTTATTCAAATTTTTACGTCAAGTTGCCTAACTCTAATTTTTCTGATTTTTTTTGCCACTTAAGGGCCTATTTTTTCCATGATGATCCCGCACATACCCATAATACAATACAATAATAATTATAAAATAAATAAAAAACAAATTTAATTACATTATAAAAATATATCATAAAAATAACACAATAATAAATATATAATAATGCAATAATTTTAATATTGTAAGAATATAATAATATAATAGAATAATAATATTGTAATATAATAATTTAATATTATAATAATAATATAAAAAACATAATAGAATAATAATATTATAACATAATATAATAATAATATTATAAATATATAATATATAATATAACATATTAACAATAAAATAATTTAATTATTGTAATATTCCTAAAAGTAATATATAATTTGTCATTCAATATAGTATTAGTTATTAAATAATAATATAAATTTATATACATAATAATAAATATATAATAATACAATACAATATATTATATTATGATATGATATAATAATTATAAAACAATAATACAAATTTAAATACAATAATAAATATATTATATAATAATAAATATATAATAACCTATAATTATTTTATAATAATAATAATAATAGGAAAATATTATATTAACTAGAATATAAGTTAAATTTTGAATTTAGGAAAAGTTGAAAATGGGTAGAGGAGGGTCGAATACTGGTAAGGAGGTGAAGTAGAAAGTTTCGACACAGGCTGAAACAGTGAAAGAGAAACTATGCTAGGGAGATGAAGTGGTGAAGGCAAGCAAAGCAGAACAAACATTTTTTCATACACCACAGTGGGTCTTCGAAGGTGGAAGATGGATAGATAAATGTCACAGGATATACAGTAGATAGGGCAAAGCGGAGAAAATGGAGGAGAGGTCGACCAGAAAGTGCCATGACACTCCTGATTCTCTAGAGGAAAATTGGGCTCTGTGGCGGAGCCATTCAGGGTTTAGAGGGGAAAAACACAAGTAAAATGGGACAACCTGCCTTGGAGGAACCCTAGTGACAGAAGAAGCAAGAGATGTGTGTGGCTGGATCAAAGATTTCAGAAAGAGCAACAGGCCGAAGGAGATCCTAGCACACTGCATATAAAGGACATTATTGAGATTGAGGTTTCAGAAGAAATAAAACCCGACATGGAGATCCTGAAAGAATTTACATTCATTTGCAGATTCATCAGAGGTACACCTGACAGAGCGTTAATTAGACTTTGGATTAAGGAGAATTGGAAGATGGAGGTTTTATTAAGATTTCTACCCAAAGGTTTTTTCCTAATCATTTTAGCAGATGAGAAAACCAAAACAAGAGTGATGGAAGAAGAGATCTGGTTTATGGAGAAAATGCCTCTGTACATGTAGCCATGGAATAAGAATTTTCACCTAATTAAAGTGCGGCCTTATGACCACCCAATTTGGGTTAGATTGTATAATCTTCTGATAGAATACTAGGTAGGTGAATGCATGGAGAAAATCGGACCCTTGTTGGGCATACTTATGGAAATCACTTCAAACATTCTGGAGGGAGATATGTACAAATATGCTCGTCTGAGAATTGCGGCGATTGACACCATCCCCAGTAACATCTTGTTATTGGCTAACAGAGAACGGTGGAAGAAAGATATTCAAATTGAAGAACGAAGGTTTTTTTTCCTTTCCTGTGGTTCACGCGGCCATGGCTCTAGTGACTGCACTATTGGTCCAAAGGAAACAAGCATGATGCCATCCTCGAATAGTAAACATCCTATCACTACCTTGCATCAACAAAGCAGCCCCAATAAATGGAAATCACAGGTAGGTGGGAGAGAGTTTATAACCAAAGCTCCGAATGGATCAAACAGATGCCCTATGACCACACCCAACAATAGGGAAATCCCAAATCAAGCAAAGGATAGAGAGGAGGTAGAGGATGACAATGGAGATGATACTGATGCTAGGGAAACCATTCATTTGGAATCTAATCCTGATATTGAGGATGAATTGGATGTAATCGATGATAGATGTATCTCCCAATCCGCTTCCAAACACATGGGTCTGGGCAAGATCGGCAACTCAGGTAATATTTGCAGTCAGAAGTCCTTCAAGCAACTTCAAGAGGAAGAAGTGGTTGCCAAGAAGTTTACAAGTATCACCAAGTTCTTGAGTACCAAGGGAGGAAATTCCTCCCTTAGGAAACAATGAAGATTACATGGAATCTCAGGGGCCTAAAGGCCCCTAACAAATGATGCCTAGTTTGACATCAAATACAAAAGTGCATAAGTAATATACTTCTATTACAAGAAACTAAATTGTCAAGGGAGGGAGGTTCACAATTCCTGAGATATTGTAGATCGTGGGATGGTTATTTTGAAGGCTCTTCTAGCTCTGCAAGGGGCTTGAGTATGCTTTGGAAAGTCATAACTATATCAGTGGAAATTATTTTATCTTCTACAAGATGGATGGGGGAAAAAGGCTTTGACCTAGGCCTTAGCTACAGTTTTATACTTCTCAATGTATACGGCCCCATTAAAATAGAGGAGAAAGTTTTGGTTTGGAGTTCGATCCTGGAATTCAAGTGTTTGTTTCCAAAGGAAAGATTCATAGTTGGAGGAGACTTTAACGCAATCCTAGACTTGTCTAAAAAAAGGGGAGGTGTCAGACACATTACACAACAACACAAGACTTTAGGGATTTTGTGGCAGAAGCGGGAATGATGGATTGCCCCACAGATAATGGAAACTTCACCTGGAACAACTGGTGGAAAACTTTTACTGCCATAGCTGAGAAGCTTGACCGTTTCTTGGTGTCACCATCATAGTTTAATCATGACTGGTATGTGAATGCTTACATCTATCCTAACTCAATCTTTGATCATTACCCTATGGATTTGAAAATAACTAAAGGCAACGAAAGAGTGAGCTCTGCTTTTAAATTCCTGAGCATGTGGTGGAGAGACCCAGGATTACTGGAGCTGTTGGAGAATTGGTGGAAGGAAATAAGGGTAGGAGGCTTTATAAGCTTCATATTAACTAAAAAATTGTAGGCTTTAAAATAGAAACTCAAAATCTGGAATAGGGAGAAGTTTCAAAATATCTTTGTTGAGAAGGTGAAGGTGGAAAACACGTTGGAGATACTCAATGAAAAGGTGATAGCGTTTGGCATGAGAAATGAATATTTTTTAAGGGAAATCGAATTATAAAGGAACTTGGCTGAGTTTCTAAAAAGAGAAGAGTTATACTGGAAGAACAAGTCACATGAGGTATGGCTTAGAGAAGGTGATGCCAACTCCAAATTCTTCCATGCCTCAATCCTGGCAAAGCAAGCAATTAATAAAATAGAGGAAATAATTACAAGAGATGGTCAGACTGCTAGGGGCTCGAATGAGGTAAGCAAGGTTGTAGTTGAATATTTCTCCAATCTTTTGGGGGAACAGATGCCTACTGAGGGACAGATGGAATACCTTGATTTGATTAACTCCAAAGTTAGTGAAGCTGACAAGTATAGTTGTGCGAAAAGATCTCAAAAGATGAAGTTTGTGCTACTCTCTTCCAGATGCATCCATACAAGGCATCTGGCCCTGATGGCTTTACAGTGAGTTTCTTTCAAAACTATTGGAATTTTCTAGGAGAGGATCTCTAGAAACTTGTAGAAGACTTCAAGAAAACTAGGAGATTTGTGAAAGATCTAAACAATACAATTATTGCACTAATCGCCCAAAAAATCCAAGTGTTCTTCTTTTGGAAATTATAGGGCTATATCCTTATGCAACACCATCTACAAAATCATTGCATAAGTATTGGCCAATAGACTTAAATTAGTACTGTGAAAGATCATTTCGATTGAACAAAATGGATTCATGCCGGGGAGAGAAATAACAAATAGTATTTTACTAGTCATGGAAGTTTTCCACACACTAAGTACAAGCAAGCAAGAAGGAATGATTATAAAACTCGATGTAATGAAGGCATATGATAGGGTGTGTTGGCCATTCCTTATGGAAGTGATGACAAGAATGGGATTTTGTAGTCATTGGTGTGATTTGGTGTTTTAGTGCATTTCCTCTGTACGCTATTCCGTAGCTGTAAATGGCTCACTAGAAGGTTTCTTTCAGGAAAGGAATGGGCTTAGGCAAGGCGACCCCATGTCACCTTTCTTTTTTGTCATTATGGATGAAGCCCTTGGCAGTGAGATTAGGAGCAACCGTCAAAATCAAGTTTGGAGAGGTATACAAGTTGCACCCGAAATGGACCCTGTCACCCATACACAATTTGCAGATGACACTACTTTATTGGCGGAAGCAAGTTTGAGAGAGACTAGATGTATTATTCGCGTGCTCAAGGAATATGAACTTCATTCGGGTCAACAAATGAATAAGGCGAAATCAAATGTCTTCTTTTTTAATACAAGACCACAAAAGAAGCTAGCAATATCTACTATTCTTGGAGTTAAGAGAGGAAAATTTACATTTAAATTTCTTGGAGGATCTTTGAAGGAGTTTGCAGAGAAAAACATTGGGGCAAGGTGGTTGAAAACTGCCAAAAAAAATCCATGGCATGGAAGAATAGCTGGCTCTCAATGGCAGGGAGGATTACCATGGCTAAAGTCGTTCTTTCGGCAATCCCAATTTACGCAATGTCCTATCTAGAAGCACCAAGAAAGACAATAAACAATATGGAGAAAAAATTTAAAAATTTTCTATGGGAAGGATCGAAAACGGTGAAGAAAATACACCTACTAGGATGGGAAGAAGTATGTAAAGAAAAAGTTAATGGAGGGGTTGGCCTTCATAAACTGTGACTACAAAATAAAGCATTAGGGGCCAAACTTATTTGGAAAATGTATAAAAGCCCAGAAAAATTATGGTGTCAAATCATCCACAGAAAATACTTGGATAGCCTGGACTCAGCCAAAATTCTAACGGCTGCTAATCTTGGTGGTGGATCGGCACCATGGTGATACATTTCAAGGTGTCACTCCTTAATTACAAGCCATCTCTCTAGGCAGGTTGGGAATGGACGAAAGGCTTTATTCTTGTTAGATTCATGGAATGGCTACAAAATTTTGGCAGAGATCTTTGACCTTGAACAATATATCGACTACATCCAATCATCTTATGGCACAATAGTGGCAGACTACATTCAAAGGGAGAGTGTACCAGCTGATGGTACTTTCAAATGGATTAAATTTACCTCACTTCCAATTCCAGATGGGCTAGCTGTTGCAATTAATGAGGAAATTGAGAACAGATTATTAAAATGGAGTAATAGGGATGATATGATAATATGGTATGGTGCGGCCTCTAGAAATTATTCGGCTATAAAGGGTTATCAAATTCAGTCAGCACAAGCCAAGGATAAATCTTGGATGGAAAATATTTGTTGGAGGAAGGAGATTCTTCCCAAGGCTGGGGCATTTCTTTGGGTGGCTCTCCACGGGCGATGCTTAACAGCTGAAAGATTGAAAAGAATTGGAACCATTGGATCGACTAGATGCATCATTTACAAATGAGTGGAAGAAAATGTGGACCATCTACTCCTATCCTACCCAATGGCGAGCTCATGTTGGGACTGGCTACAAGCGTCCTTAAATTTTTCGGGAACAAAGTAAAACAAGCTAAATGAATTTCTCTCCAATTCGTCGAGAATGAACATGGGTGGCTATTGGAAAGCAATTTGGACATTGACCCCATCCTTGATCATGTGGCATCTGTGGAAAGAGCGCAATCAACGTATTTTTAAGGAGAAAGCCTTAAATTGTGAGCAACTCATTGCTAAAATTAAAAATGCTATTATAGAAACTACCAACAATAGACTCAATGTCACTTCCAAAATGTCATTCTCTAGGTGGGATGAATATCTTCGTAGACTATGGCCTAAACTCAGAATTTTGAAGTAGTCAGCTATTAGTAGAATGATAATTAATAGGAAGGAGATTCATTGGATCTGCCCAGTTTGGTTGAAATGGAAACTGAACTTCGATAGGCCGGCGAAGGCCAATCCAAGAGCTGCCAAGGCCTATTGCATTATTAGAGATACAAGTGGTGGATTTATATAGGTGGCATCAAAGAAGCTTGGAGTGTGCACCAATAATATAGCAGAGTTGAAGCCCTATGGCTAGGGTTGCATCTATGCATTCAACATGGTTTAAACCTAGTTGAGATTGAAGGTCATTATTTACTCGTTATCAATGCAATAATTACGAGTAAATCCCAGAACTGGAGGATTGAAAGCTGGATTTCCCCCATAAGAGAATTATTAAATAAATTGGAAAACTATTCTTTGAAGCACATTTATAGGGAGGCAAATAAGGTGGCTAACCTACTTGCAAATCGAGGGGTGGCTCAGGATGACAAGTTGGTTACGGGCTCTGAAACAGATCTCTGGCCTGGTTTGTGGGATATCTTAATGGATGACAGTATCAAATCTTGTATAGATACTTATGCGCCTTCCAATGACCTGTGAATCACATAATTCTGCATGGCCCAACACTATGACTAGTGTATCAACAGGACATCTCATACTCCTTTGAACTATATCGCACTAGTCTAGCTATTTAGGGTAGGAGGGTTAGTCCAATTTTCTAAAGCAACGATGAATGTCAAAATGGTATTTCAGTTTGGTTTGGTGTGCACTTGTAGAAAGGAATCTCTTCCTACTCGATGCCAATGAATTTTTGACATCCAAGATGGGAACGTGTTGAATGCAATCATGGAATTGGTCTCGAGGGTTTTAAATGATAAGCAGCACTAGTGCGATGGCAGGGTCTATGAAATGGAAATTGAGGCTCTCGAAGATATATGTGAATCCAGAGAAAGAGTGTCTATCATCCTGGTGAGGATCGTGTCTACCCAGAACATTCATGTGTCAGAAAATACAACTCTGGAGCTGACGATCAAAGGTTGGGTTAGCTTTCTTCACACATTATTTGACCCAAGAATTTTGATAGAGGAAGATGAGTTCGGTGAAGGAATGGATGCTGACATGTCCAACCAGCGAAAGGAAGCTTTGAGGAACTTCATGGCGGACGTGTGGGAGGTCTATAGGAGTGGGGTAAAAAACACAAATCTAGATGCCTTCTCTCGTTTCATGGCTTCGGAGATGTCTTGGCTTGGCGAAGGGAGCCTCTGAAGGCTCATTATCCTAGGTGGTGCCTTGATGACGATACATCAGGCTTTGGGTCTGTGAGCACTGTGAAGGAGGCTTCGAGTGCGCATGTTCCCTTTTTGTTCCTAAGTGTGGATTGCTACATAGCTCTGTCTCTTTGGCCTACAGGCTCTCGGCATCAATGTAAAAATGTAATCTGGGAGCTACCCCCATTTCTTGGTAGCACTCACCTTATAAATAATAATAATAATAATAATAATAGTAATAATAGAATAGAATAGAATAATATACTTTAAAATATAATAATAATATATATACTTATAATTAATTATTGTATTTATTTAGTTAATTAATTTACAATTATTTTATTTTAGTTCAAAGTTATGTAAAGACTATTTTTTATATAAAATGATTTTATTTTTAATGTAAGCAAAAAATTTAAAACACACTAACGTTCTAACATGTCTATACGATTTCTATAATGTTATGTATGGTCTCATGCTTTTTTTATTAATTATTATATTTGACATGGGATTTTGTAGAGAGAATAGTTCCGTCCACCCATAATCTACTTGTTTATACCATCCATCTTCTTTGTTTACCATCAATTGTTTACCATCCACTTTGGAGTTCCCTGAGATACCTAGGTATGTACATCTTGAGATTTTTTAAGTTCAAGGCCTACAACGAAGATCTACTGGAGGTAAATGATTTGGATCATTGGCATCTTATTAAAAGAATCTAGTTTTTCCTTTTGAGATGTCTTTTATTTTATTTTCTTGAGATTCCAAGTTGATAGATCTATTAGTGTTTTGGAGAGCACAAAAGATGGAGGGCAAGTGAAGAGCAAAAGAAATATTGTATTCCATTTTAATGAGGGAACCAGAAGGCCTACCTTAGACCAAATAAAGTAGATTATAAATGAGCTGCAATGTTATGACTGGAAAGGCAAGAATGTTTTCTATTGGTTTCCAAATAACTGAAGGAGAAATGTTTTCCGATAAGCTTTTATGAGTTTGTTGTTTTTATTTCTAACCCTAAAAATAGTGTTTCAGCCTCCAAGGACCTTCACTATTTCCATCCCAAAAATGGCCTTCTGACTAGAGATCTTTTCAAGTGTGAAAGCACTTTTAAATAGGATTGGGTTTTATATTAAACAGATCTCCATTCAAAGGCCGTTTTTTAATGAAAATAGTGAAGACTGTTTGGAGGATGAAATACACATTTTTTAGGGTTAGAAATAAAATCAAAGAAAACAACAAACTCATTAAACCCTATCTAGTCATGCAGAAAATACTCATTAGATGTGTGTGATCGTTCCTTTGTTTCTCTCTCCATATGGAATTATGAAACAAATAGAAGACATTCTTGCCTTCCATAATGTTGCAGCGCAGAGTAATCTGGTTTATTTCGTCTAATTCGGCTCATTAAAATGGAATCTAATATTCTCTTTTGTTTTTTAGTTTCCCTCCATCTTTTCTGCTTGTGCTCTCCGGAACATTAGCAAATCTGATCAGCCTGGGATCAATAAGCAGAATGTGCGAGTGGGACAAAACCTAATAAGCAACTTATAGTGATGGTTGTAAAGCAAGAGCAAATTCAATGAATTTTGGTAAAGATAAAAATGTGTCCCGTGAAAGGAAAGAGTATTACCATAATGGAATAATCAATGAATTACTAGATAGGTTATGGGATGAGACTGAACAAGTAAATTAGTTTGATTTACTAGAAAGCTTTGATGGTTTGGACTCTGAGGAGAAACAAATATTTATGGATATTGCTAGCTGCTTTAGTGCCAAAATAAAATATATGGAAGGCATCCCAGTCGAGGACGACCGAACACGCAGTTCAAACCCTGATAGAGAAGTGCCTGGCAGATAAGAGGAGATGTATTTAGAATTCACGATCACCTCCGTGACTTGTGAAGGAAAATGGCGGACAAAGCGGTCCTTCCCCGGTTGTGGCAGCCAAAGCATCTTAGATCTATGGTGTGATGCTGTTCAATATCTCTGAAACTAAAATCGTAAAAAGCCCTTATTTCTTATTCATTTATTCTATTATCAAAGAATGCAAATTTAATCATGAACTTTGAATGCAGCAAGAAAAAGGATTCCAAAAAATACTAGAAGAAACAAATGACTGGTTTTATGATTACTTTTGGAACTCCTCCCTCAACGTAAGAATTGAATATTTTATAGGAAATTAAAATAAATATGGTGGTATATCAACTGTCATCCCGTGGCTTGGGGTTGACAAGGCATGATGGGAAACAATTCCTTCATGGATTCTTGTGAGACAGTTGCATTATTTAGTAGCTAAAGGACTTGAAGAACTATGGATCACTCTCCGTAATTCAAATCAACACCCAGGTATTTTGTGTTTGTTTGTTGAAATTACAACTCTTTTTATAACCGGTCTAAGATGTTTATGCATTTGATTATATAAATTTTGTATTTATTTTTTAAATTAAATTTTATAATCAAAATATATATTTCAGAGAAGTAATCGGATGATTTATTTTGAATATTAATTGTCAATTCCGGGATAGTTTTCAGTTGAGATGGCTTATTCTTCACCGTTGTGGCGGATTGCAAAATCTTCCACATTTAATAAATATGTTAAATTGTTTGGAATAACTAATTATTGAGTCAAGCATTGAAGGGATATATTTGTCAAAATCTCTTACAAAACTCAGCAATTTCAAAACTCTTTCAAATTTCAGTTGAGTAGCCTTGAGATGATATCTTTCAAATTTGCAGGTTTTTCAAAGTTTGCAATTAGTGGAGAGGTATGTCCCAGCCTTAAATAGCTAGAGATTTCAATAATAATTGAACTAATTGAAGTGGACTTAAAGCTGGTAAATACATTGAATATGCTTATATTTAATGACTCTGAGAATCTGAGAAGAATATCGGGGTTGTCTTCTCTAACAACTATCTGAGAGTTATTCATAAATGTGTGTTCTGTGTTGAGAGAGTTTCCAACCCTTACACCTCTACGTCCGCTCGAGCGCCTTGAGATTGTTGTATGTGATAAGTTGGAAAGTATAGAAGGTGTCCAAGAGTTGGAAGGATTGAAAATTATGGTAATTCAATCGTCTCGACTTGTAGGCGTATTGAATTTTATTTCTGCACTAAAGCTTAGAATTACATCGTCTGAATGTTTGATATTTTATTGCTTAGTTAATGTTGGGAAATTTAATACTCCTAACTCTTCAAATGTTTCAAAGACTACCATCAGAGTATACTGTTATAACAAGGAATGAAGTGGATGAAGCGGTGTCAAAGTTAAATGCAAAATCATTTTCTGATTTGATCGGTTGCCATGAAATTGTTGAGATTCATGGTAGTAGACATTATCGTCAAAAGTTGGAGGAGATTCCAAACTCATCGACTGCATTCACTATATGCGCTTTGCATATATCGAATGGTTGTGCTCATTTTCTCGAGGAATTCTGATGTAGAACAGATAGTAACACTTGTACACACAGGGCAAATTCTAAAATTCTTGGAGGGTTTATGGCTACCATGAATAGAGGTGAAGAAGAATGGAAGGTGTTGACTGTATTCAAAATCTCAAAGTAATTATTGACCATTTATACCTACAAAGCATGTGGTATAACCTTAACTAAGAGAAAGGTTCGATGCCGATACTTTTAATATTTTTAAAGATATTTTATTAAATCAATTGCAGCATTAGCCAATATTTCATATTATCAAGAGAAGTTTCCTTGTATCATCTGAGTTTGTATTAGAATGTTTAGTCTATAGTATGTTATTGGGCATTGTCACATACATGCTGATAAAAAACAAGACTGTGTTGTACTGAAGGAATCCAACAATAGTTTTTTATGCACTAAATGCTACAACATAAGTATGAATCCTTCAAAGTTTAAAGTGACTCAGGCAATAATGATGTCATGAAAATACAGGCTGGGTTTTTCCAATTTGTTATCAATAACTCTCATTAATCAAAACAAACAAGTTGAATGATGAAAGCAACAAGAAGTTTGAATTTTTCATTGACACAATAAAGTTGTATCTAAATTTTCAAATAGGCATGAATGAGATAACTTGAGTACATTAGTTTGAATAACTAGAAGGACCATTCTACCTAATTGTTAGGATTTCTAGCAAGATCATAACAGAAAATATCTGGTACTTCCACAAAACACTTACAAACAATGAGCCTAATTTACATTATCAAAGAGATTTATAAAAGAGTTGATTAAAATATACAATACGACATTGCTTAAATAGGAAAGGTAGTGAAGGAAGTCATGTGAAACACAATGACTCACTAACCCTTCAAAGATGGAACACCTGTTAACTCAAATGACAAGTGTTCTAGTGAGTGACAAGTGACCATGCAAGAGGTGTCCCACAAAGTGAGAACACTTATCTCAACCGCATGAGGTGAGACAAAAGTTTAGAAGTCCTCTAAGCGAGCTTAAGTGTAGTGTGAATAGGAATATACTAAGTAGGCTAAAATATAACTAGTTTAATAATACCTCTTCTCACATGAAGGCTCTTTTTATAGTTGAACAAGAGTGTAGTTTGGAGGCAAGTATATTTTGGAAGTTAGCACCTCCTTTTGTTGGTTTAATTTGCTCACATATTTGGCTCTATGTTGACCCATGGCGATTGGATGCAAAAGAACCTAACAGGCCCATTCATCAAAATCCAAGAACCTCCACAATGTAGAAGGTTCCTCTATTGCTTCATTGAAAGAAGCATTGGCATAATACTATTACAATCCCCCCTTAATGCTAACAAGAAGAGGTATAAGTAGACTAATGAAAATTGGGCACAAAAGTGTGCACGAGAATTTAGACCTAGAATTAGGTCCAAAAGATGTACAAGAAATAGAAAAAGGATGTGCATCAAGATACACATGCATGAGGTGAGAATCACAAGGATCCATTGTTGTGATGTCAAATAAAGGTAAGACACACATGAAAGAATCACAAGGATCCATTACTATGATAGAAAATCAAGGCACTGCACAACCGCCCATTAAAGTTTATAGTTCATTGTAAGTATAAAATTCCCTCCATAAGGAACACACATTCAATTTTTGTGGCACTTTATATGAGTGCATTTAAAAACTTAATTTGTTTTGAGTTATTAGAAGTTTATGTCATGAGGTAGATAATGAAAACATATATTAAGTATGCCTTTCAAACCTCAAGAAAGTGACAAATAGCCTATTATTCAAAAAATGAGCCCCCCCTTACAACACTTTGTTGACTATAAAACATTCTCTCCTCCTTACAAATTTTAATGTTACTTCATGGTCAAATAGAAGTTACTAAACTGCTTGAGCATATAATGCTAATTTTAACTAATACTTAACTCCTAGTGGTTAGTGATTATTGAACATTTACCATTAATAGTTGTAATTACACATATTAACTATAATGTTACATGCAATCTATGATACAACATATCAAATTAATGCAACAAAGTAAATGAAATAACCAATTTGAGGCTGCGTGGAAATGAAGAAAAATTCAATCGTCAAAACACCTAGAGTATGAGGTTGCACTTCCAAACTAACAGTTTTCTTGTACCAACAAATTTTGCACATCAAATAAACTCTTTCCATGAGCATTATCCCACCTCACAAACCTAGAGAAAGTTGGAGAGTGACTCTTCTCGAAGCGTGGAGAGATAGTAAAATTTAGAAGTCAACCACTACATAACAAGGAAGTTTGAGTCAATTGTTAGATACTAGATCATGCTAGTGGTTGTGTGACATAAGGTTGAAAACAAGAGAACTCAGAAATCATGAAACACTTAGTTAGTGCATGGAAGGTGTGTGAGGTTATCTTTGTTGGAGCATTTAGAACTCTCATTTCTCATGCATGTTATCTACTGAAAATGCACCCTATTGAACCTGATGTTTAACAATTCAAGGAAAACATGGGAAGACCTCTAAAGCTGTGGATTACTTATAAATAGAGGTCAACCTCTACAGAAGGTCGACTTCCTATGGTGTCACTTAGAGCTACTAATTTTTGAGGAAAAGGGAGAAAGATAACCTAAAAGGATAAAACTTGAATAAATAGAAACTTTAAGGAAAACTAAAGTGATAAACCACACTAAAAGGGATAATGAAACTCAAAACTCTACACACTTGATTCCTTCCGGTAGTAAATATAACTTGCACAAACTTGTTGCAGTAGGCTCTTGCATAAATGTTTCACTAAAATGTCAAAAAACAAATAGTTTACAAAGGGAGGAGAAAAACTTAACAATTAACAAACTATAAGTACTTCACAGTCAAAATCAACAACCTGCATTAGCTTACTATTTGCAGCAAAGGTATTAACATATGAGACAAAAACCACAAGGAAGAGAAAAAATTCACAAGATATCTCGATCAATCATTTAAACATATACAAATACTGCAAGAACAAGATGACAATAATTTCATTACTAGAAATGAGCAAGGTTTCCTCTGAATTCCATATCCAAAAGAGTTAAAAAAGATGCAAAAAATCTATGCCAAAGAACTGTAAAAGCCACTAAGTCTCTATTTTCATAATTTGAACTAACTCAAAAATGAGTTACAAAAGTGAATAAGTAAGCAACACCAAGTGGTTCCAACAAAAAAGGCTCTAGAATCTTCATTTTTTGTAAGCCTCCAAAAAGCCTAAAATCTAGCCACTAGATTTCATCCAAAAGAGCTCCCAATAGATGAAAAAGTCAAGCTTAACTTTGTCCAACATGATGACACCTCAAACTTCCCATAGAAATCTCTCAAGAAGCATTCAAAACTCCCTATATTCCCTCCACATGTTGGAAAATTGAAACCAACTTCCTCTAAATTCTTGGCATGTCATAAATCTCTTCCACATCTCTCTTAAAAGGATAATTCCTTGAATAATTCTTCATAAGAGGAGTATGTATCATATTTTTGCATGATAATGATTCATGATTTTAATGGTTTATAAAAACCACATGAGAATCATATTCTTTACATTTTTTCCCTCCATTGCAAAAAAAAATGAGATGGTCAAATTGACCATCCATTTGTAAAGAGAAGACTTAAGTCATGAGACTTAGTATTCATGGCATAACATAAAGGTGCAAGAATTTTCTCAAAAATGCAAAGGAATTTAAAATTCCTAAGGCATGAAGAGGCCATGGGTCTTATTAGTTTCATTGAGCAACTTTAAATCAAAAGGTAAAAATACCTTTATCCCATCAACATGTTTTAGGGAAAAAACCCTAAGAACAAAAGCAAAAGTAGAAATGAAATATTCATTTCATTTGTTTTGAAGCTTCTTAAAGAAGCTAAACTACCACCATGAGTGAGGGTTTTTGGGTTTGTGGAGCTTGACCTAGGTCTTCAATGGTAGATTTTGAGTTGTACATAGGCATTTCTTGAAGATTTTGCAAGAAAAATGAAGGTGAATCTTGTCTTCATCACAGATTTGGGCATTGATCTCCATTTCCAAAGTATTTTTTCTCTCTTCTATTGCGGCCATGGCACATTTTCTGTTGTATCTAATTCTTTCTTTTCTCTATGGTTATTTTCCTTTGTTTCTAGCACCATGAAGTTTCCCATTTAGCTTTGAGAATGCATCTCTGATAGAGACTTTTGTAGAAAAAGATCAGAGTTGATCTGGGTAAGCAATTTCAATCATTTTGTTGCATTTTTTAAAACATAAGTAGACTGAACTCAAGCATACTCTTTACTCTCTTTCATCCATTGCATATATCATGGATTTTCTTGAAGAAAATGGAATGTTTTCTTGCATATTTTGAGGCATTTGTTAATACAAGTTGTGGCCATGCCTACAATTGATTTCTTTAGAAAATATCTCAAAATTCTTTTTCCTTTTACATTCATACTCATTTGCAATTTAATTTTTTGGAAAGACAAGCTCTCTATGTGACAGGCCCCCATTAGAAATATGTGTATTTCTATTAAGGGCTCATTTGAAAAAGCTTCAAACCCTCTATTAATTTCAGACCATGACCTCAATGATATTTTTGAATTTCTCTTGAAACAAAAACTCCAACATTTGTCAGGGTTTCTGTTTATTTTTCTCATTTTGAGATTTGATTCTCATGAATAAGTTACAACCATACTCTAGAGATTTCAATCTGGGTATTTGATTTTCAAAATATGATAAAGAAGGAACTTCTTCATACATAAATTTCCATAAAATGATCTATGAAGCATAATGGGAAAAGAAAACCCCTCAAAGATTATTGTGCCTACATTGTCATCTATGAGGGTTTTCAAAAAAAACCTAGGCTATCATGTTGTAATCTTTGTATTTCTCTCATTTTCCACTGCATATACTATATTTCATGTAGCTTGCATTATTTTATTGAAATATCAGAGATGTTGATTTAAATTCAGAATAATAAAAA
This sequence comes from Sequoia sempervirens, assembly GCA_007258455.2. Classification (NCBI taxonomy): domain Eukaryota; kingdom Viridiplantae; phylum Streptophyta; class Pinopsida; order Cupressales; family Cupressaceae; genus Sequoia; species Sequoia sempervirens. Next base: position 81,777,041 of record VDFB02086081.1, on the reverse strand, counting down.
AGATAAATTCTTCATTTTTTGCCTCTAAATTTTTTGTTGAAGACTTTTTCATGGTTTCCTTCTGATACTTGACTTTACTCAGCTGTAATTGGATTATGCCAATAGAGAAAAGATAGTGTCCTCTGAGTTGTTATCATGTTTGAGACCTATTCCACATTTCTCGATATATCCCCCTATGAAACCTGGAGAATTATGCCATTCCATAGATGAAGAATGAGTAAAACAGAATCATTTGATATTTGATCACTGATCATTGTCTACAAAAAAAAATGTCCACTTATCTTCTGATATTTTTAACACTTTCTTCAGTTGACAATAATGACTATTCATATTTGTTTCATGCTTTATGATTTCTCTAAATGACTATATGTCACTACTGACAGTGACTGATAACTCATTGCCATAAATGATGTATGTTTGTTCAAGTAAACCATAAAGGGATGAACCCTTTCAATGTATCTTAAAAACATAACAAATCAACACACTAGGCTCAACCCTTGTGGGAGCCACATTTAACCCACGTGCTATAATCAAATGAATTAAAAAAACATTACTTTCCCTATACTTACACATGAAGCAAACAAGTTAGAAAAACATGTGTATATGGCAGATATGTTTGATTTTGTTGTGTTTCTTGATCATCCTGATGATGCTAATAGTTTTAATGCATTAGAGGATCATATTCTATGTTTATAGAGGTATGTGCATATAAGGATTAAAGACCTTTTATTGCTCTAACAACATTTCTCTTCTAGATGCAGGAAACTAGGAGCAACAAGAACAAGGAAACTGGATGCAAGACAAGCACATGACTGAAGATGTAGGATAACTCCACTAAGACCAGTCATTCAGGCAATGGTTGGTCTTTCTTCCTTTTATGTGCATTCCTTTTCTTAAATATCTATAAATGTATAATTTTTTCTTTCTTTGTTTTAAAATAGTTCTAGTCTCATGGCTTGTGTGAGACCTTATGCATTTACATTGTTAATAAAGATTACTCTTCTTGAAAATATTTGTACAATCTTTCTTCTTTGTTGTATGCATCTATATGAATGCAATCTACAATCTAATAATGTAATCTTTTTGAATTTTTTTATGCACTTGGAATGCAATATTACAAAAGTAAAATTTACCTTAAACTTTCTAAACGATAAAATCTCCATCTAATTGAGCTACTAGTGAAATTATGTAACATTTTTGGCAACATTTGCTATATATTTTCATGCTAAACATGAGACCAGCCACCTAGAATTGTCTATTGGGCACAAAGTCACTTAGAAACTGGGGTTATGACTTTTGTAACTTAGTAGAACATTGTGAAAGACACACACAAACTTATTGAAAGCAAAGACAAACTAAAGGGAAACTACTTAACTATGCTGGAACAACACTTAGAGAATTAAAAATTGCATCTAAACTATAGTGCAACAACACTTATTGAAAGTACAAACCTAACCTAACATGTACAAGGTAGATCATACCTCAAAACACCATTTGAGGTGTATCCCATTAACTAAGATAGGTAGAATTTAACCATCCATTGTGGACAAAAGGAATGCATTATGCTCCTTGCATTCAGTAATGATAAATGGGCCACTCCAGAAGTTGTCAAACTTTGAATGCTTACTTGGCCTACTCTTCAGCACATCCCACTTGAGCACAACATCACCCTCTTTAAGAACTTTGGGTGTAGCTTTCTTATCAAAGACCTTCTTTGTCTAGAGTTGATGAAACTCCAATGTTTTCATGGCTTTATCTCTAACCTATGAAAGCTCCATAAGTTAATTATATCTCACCACCATAGGATCTTGTTCTTCAAACATTTCCAACTATTGTGCAATATCTAGAGTTGGAATCTCTACAGATAAAGGTAGTCTTGCCTCTTTTCCATAAAAAAGTGCATAAGGAGAATTTCCAATTGACTTCTTAGGAGTTATTCTATCTACCCACAAGGAATATTTTAGCTTATTGTGCCAAACTCTTTGATTATCTTCCATAGTTCTTTTGATAATTCTGATCAGATTCTTGTTTGTAATTTTAGCCAAACCATTACCTTGAGGGTAATAGTTAGAAAATGTGTTCAAATGGATACCATTCTTAATAGCCCAATCAGTAACTCTTAATCCAACAAATGCAAGAGCATTATCTGAAATGATTGATTCTGGAACACCAAACCTGGTTACTATATCATCATAAAATTTCAAAATAGATAACTCATTGGATTCTTTCAGGGCCATTGCTTTAGTCCATCATGTAAAATAATTAGTTGTTGTAAGTACCCACCTGTGACTTGCACTTGAAGATGGATTTATGGGTTCAATAAAATCAATACCCCACCTCATGAAGGGTTGCTCCACTTGAATAGGTTGCAAAGGGAAAGATGGCATCTTTTCCTTGTCTGCAAATAAAGCACATTTTACACACTTCCTTTCCCAAGAATGGGCATCCTTAAACAAGCTTGGCCAATAATAACTAGCTCTCATAATTTTCCATGCAGTTGTTCTATGAGAAAAGTGACCTCCTAAAGTTCCATCATGGAACTCATGAAGCACTTTCTCAGCCTGATCATTATCAATACATCTTAATAGAACGCCATTTAGATCTTTTTTGAAAAGAACATTGTTTATCAACACATATGGAATAGACTAAAGTTTGAGATACCTTCATTTAGCTTTGTCAAAACTTGGTGAATACTCACCAGTCTACAAAAAGTGGGTCATATCATGCACCCAACCTACTACTAATGCAGGTGTAGAATTATGAGAATCATTAGTATTAACCAGAACAACATCTATTTATGTTGTCTCATCATTTTTTGGTGTTAAAGCAAGTTGTTCACAGAGTCCTTTACCTCTCACAAGCTTTGTGATCTTGATATCAACATCATACTCCATGACCTTAGTGATCCATCTAGCTCTCTTCTCATTGAGATCTTTACTCAACAAGAAATCCATTACACTTGGGTGTGCAACCATTAAATGAATCTTATTATTGGAAATTAATGGCTTTTCAACAAAGCTATATATTAACTCATAATCATCTAAACCTTGACTAAAAAATCATATTGGTTGCTCTAAACCATCATTATTATTCTGAACCAGCATAGCAAAAATAGAATCTATGCTACCAAAAGCATACAAAATAAAGTCTTTTGAAAAATCTAAGTTTACCAGTGTAGGAGTTGATGCTAAAGCCTCCTTAATAGCTTCAAAGTTGTATTTAGCTTCTCTAGTCCAGCTGAAAACTGCATTCTTCTTTAACATAGTTGTTAATGGTCTTAAAAGGTCTGCAACATCTAGAATAAATCTTCTCAAAAAACTTATTCTACCAAGAAATCTTCGTAGTCATTTTTTGTGATTAGGTAAAGGTGGATTTAATATGGCTTTGACTCTCTCAGGATCAATAGTAATTCCAAATTTTGACAATATGTGTCCTAACAACTTACCCTCATGAAAAAAAAAGATACTCTTTTTTGGATTGAGGGATATACCATACTCCCTACAGCTTTCAAAAACTTGTTTAAGATGTGACAAGTACACATCTCAATTTTTTGAGAAAACTGTTATGTCATCAAGATAAATTAGAACAAGCTTATGAATCAGACCTTGAAATTCCATGTCCATGGCCCTCTGAAATGTGGCACCAACATTAGATAGGCCAAAAGGCATTCTCTTGTAGGCCATAGTGCCCCACTTTGTAGTAAATGTAGTCTTAAACTAATCTTCTATTTTGACTAACACCTAGTTATAACTAGAAAAACCATTCAAAAGTGAAAACCTCTCTGAACCAACAACTTGAAGAATTTTTTCCATTGAGGGCAGCGGGTAATGATCTTTCAAAGTGGCCCTATTAAGGTCTTTAAAGTCTACAATAATCTTATTTCACCATTTTTCTTTCTAACTGGTACAAGGTTAGAAACCCATGAGGTGTGTTTAATTGGAAAGATAATACCCCCTCAATTAACTTAGTTCTTTAATAATTAATGGCTCAAGCTTGGGGTTCAAAGGCCTCTACTTCTGCCTAACAAGCTTAGCATTTGGCTCTAACTCAATTGTATGCTAGGCAATCTAAGGGTCAAATCCTTTTAGGTCTGAATATTGATATGAAAAAATATCATGAAATTCCTGACAAAGTTTAATAAAAGCTTGTCTATCCTTTGATGAACAAATTTTCCCTATCTAAAGGAGCTTACCTTTAAAGTTTTCAAGTTCCTCATAGTGCTCCTCTTTGACTTGAATGCTAGTTTTACATTTCTTAAGCTGGTCACCAGAGTTAAAAATTGACTCCAAGGTAACTAAGCCCTCAATGGGTAACTTGTTTTTCCTTAGCTAGATAATCTGATAGTCATACTATTGTTTTAGTTTCTCTTGATTTACTACAGAAAACTAGTCCTCTTCAACTAGAAAAGATAAAATCTACTCATCACTATCAAATACTTGTCAGTGAAAATTGTTAATGGGAATTGAAGGTATGATTACTACTTAAACATACTGTTGTACCTTCTCCCTTTTGATATCATTGGGAATATCAAATTGTGCACCAATGGCAACACGCCTATCTGCATCTTTGTTTTGGTTTATGGGAATATAAACCAGATTAAAAGCACTAAACTCTTCTATTACATCCCAAACCCTATTCCTATATGACTTCAAGGCATCATTCTTAGCAACATTCAGGCCTCTTACTTGATTGACAATTCTAAAGCTCACTATCTCCATAGACCTTTAGGCAGTTTATTCCTCTTTTCCTTGCCCATTCAAGACCTTGAATAATACCCTCATACTCAATAGTATTATTGGAGCATGCAAAAGAAAAATGAAAAAATACTTATCACCTTATGGGGACACAAGCATTGCACCTTGACCAGCTCCATTTTTACTTTTGTATCCATCGAAATACATTTCACAAAGGTCACCCTGCTATTTTAACTATTGTTTTGCATCCCTCTCAAGGTTTGGAACAACTGTTCTAGGTTCATGGAATATATATACCCCTAAACCAGTTTCCTCTATGTTGTCATTTGGATTATCAATTATGTTTTATGCTGCCCACTCATTTAAGAGTATATTAGGTGCACTTTTAGCTTGCAGCTCCTTAGCAGCAACAAGCTCATTATCATCTAGGATTACACAGTTATCATTTACAACACTAGGTGCATAAGGTTCAATATGAGGGAATGTGTAGGATCATCATGGAAAAAATAGGCCCTTAAGTGGTGAAAAATTCAAAAAAATTAGAGTTAGGAAACTTGACATAAAAAATTGAATAATTTATCTATATTATTTCAAAAATATGTAAGAATAGAATTTTTAGAAAATTCAATGTAGTTTCTAAACTACTAGGTTTTTTTTTTCTTTAAAGTATTTGGTGAAAATTTGAAATTTCAATGTAGTAGTACATAAAATTCAGGGAAAAAATAAGTAGGTGTCTTTCTAACCACCCTAACCATAATAAAATGATAATATTTTTTTATAATATTTAATATATAAGTAGAGGACTCATGTCCCAATGTGATGCATATTATTTTGTAATTTTTTTCCAACTAAATAATTAATTATGAATTTTTATTACAATTTTAAAAATATAAAACACATGTTTGACCACCTTAACTTGGTCAAAACTTCATGAGAGAATGCTTTTTTAAAACCTATATTATGTGAAGCATAGAATGTGATTCATGTTTTGGATTCAAAAAATGTGATACCATTTGAAAGCTATAGATGTTTTTCAATCAGCCTATCAATCAAGACTTTAGTCATAATTCAAATAGAAAATGAGGGTATGTGCAAGATCATGATGGGCCAAAAAGTGGCGATATGATGGTTTTTTGTAGGGTATGTGGCTAACAACATTTTTTTAACCCAAAATTGATGAAACAAAAAGGGTTTTTAAAGGAGATTCTCATCTTTCCACCAATATAAATTATGCTTTACTTTGAATTTAATAAATTATTATTATTTATTTTCTATTTGAATTACAACTAAAGTCTTGATTGATAGGCTAATTGAAAAAAAATATATAGTTTTCAAATGGTATCACATTTTTTGAATCCAAAACATGCATCACATTCTATGCTTCACATACTATAGGATTTTAAAAAAAATGAATTTCATGAAGTTTTGACCAAGTTAAGGTGGTTAGACATACACTTTTTTATATTTTTAAAAAGTTTTAATAAAAAATTCACAATTAATTATTTA
>VDFB02086081.1:81683659-81770741 GCA_007258455.2 Sequoia sempervirens | reverse complement strand
CTCTTGCATAAATGTTTCACTAAAATGTCAAAAAACAAATAGTTTACAAAGGGAGGAGAAAAACTTAACAATTAACAAACTATAAGTACTTCACAGTCAAAATCAACAACCTGCATTAGCTTACTATTTGCAGCAAAGGTATTAACATATGAGACAAAAACCACAAGGAAGAGAAAAAATTCACAAGATATCTCGATCAATCATTTAAACATATACAAATACTGCAAGAACAAGATGACAATAATTTCATTACTAGAAATGAGCAAGGTTTCCTCTGAATTCCATATCCAAAAGAGTTAAAAAAGATGCAAAAAATCTATGCCAAAGAACTGTAAAAGCCACTAAGTCTCTATTTTCATAATTTGAACTAACTCAAAAATGAGTTACAAAAGTGAATAAGTAAGCAACACCAAGTGGTTCCAACAAAAAAGGCTCTAGAATCTTCATTTTTTGTAAGCCTCCAAAAAGCCTAAAATCTAGCCACTAGATTTCATCCAAAAGAGCTCCCAATAGATGAAAAAGTCAAGCTTAACTTTGTCCAACATGATGACACCTCAAACTTCCCATAGAAATCTCTCAAGAAGCATTCAAAACTCCCTATATTCCCTCCACATGTTGGAAAATTGAAACCAACTTCCTCTAAATTCTTGGCATGTCATAAATCTCTTCCACATCTCTCTTAAAAGGATAATTCCTTGAATAATTCTTCATAAGAGGAGTATGTATCATATTTTTGCATGATAATGATTCATGATTTTAATGGTTTATAAAAACCACATGAGAATCATATTCTTTACATTTTTTCCCTCCATTGCAAAAAAAAATGAGATGGTCAAATTGACCATCCATTTGTAAAGAGAAGACTTAAGTCATGAGACTTAGTATTCATGGCATAACATAAAGGTGCAAGAATTTTCTCAAAAATGCAAAGGAATTTAAAATTCCTAAGGCATGAAGAGGCCATGGGTCTTATTAGTTTCATTGAGCAACTTTAAATCAAAAGGTAAAAATACCTTTATCCCATCAACATGTTTTAGGGAAAAAACCCTAAGAACAAAAGCAAAAGTAGAAATGAAATATTCATTTCATTTGTTTTGAAGCTTCTTAAAGAAGCTAAACTACCACCATGAGTGAGGGTTTTTGGGTTTGTGGAGCTTGACCTAGGTCTTCAATGGTAGATTTTGAGTTGTACATAGGCATTTCTTGAAGATTTTGCAAGAAAAATGAAGGTGAATCTTGTCTTCATCACAGATTTGGGCATTGATCTCCATTTCCAAAGTATTTTTTCTCTCTTCTATTGCGGCCATGGCACATTTTCTGTTGTATCTAATTCTTTCTTTTCTCTATGGTTATTTTCCTTTGTTTCTAGCACCATGAAGTTTCCCATTTAGCTTTGAGAATGCATCTCTGATAGAGACTTTTGTAGAAAAAGATCAGAGTTGATCTGGGTAAGCAATTTCAATCATTTTGTTGCATTTTTTAAAACATAAGTAGACTGAACTCAAGCATACTCTTTACTCTCTTTCATCCATTGCATATATCATGGATTTTCTTGAAGAAAATGGAATGTTTTCTTGCATATTTTGAGGCATTTGTTAATACAAGTTGTGGCCATGCCTACAATTGATTTCTTTAGAAAATATCTCAAAATTCTTTTTCCTTTTACATTCATACTCATTTGCAATTTAATTTTTTGGAAAGACAAGCTCTCTATGTGACAGGCCCCCATTAGAAATATGTGTATTTCTATTAAGGGCTCATTTGAAAAAGCTTCAAACCCTCTATTAATTTCAGACCATGACCTCAATGATATTTTTGAATTTCTCTTGAAACAAAAACTCCAACATTTGTCAGGGTTTCTGTTTATTTTTCTCATTTTGAGATTTGATTCTCATGAATAAGTTACAACCATACTCTAGAGATTTCAATCTGGGTATTTGATTTTCAAAATATGATAAAGAAGGAACTTCTTCATACATAAATTTCCATAAAATGATCTATGAAGCATAATGGGAAAAGAAAACCCCTCAAAGATTATTGTGCCTACATTGTCATCTATGAGGGTTTTCAAAAAAAACCTAGGCTATCATGTTGTAATCTTTGTATTTCTCTCATTTTCCACTGCATATACTATATTTCATGTAGCTTGCATTATTTTATTGAAATATCAGAGATGTTGATTTAAATTCAGAATAATAAAAAAGATAAATTCTTCATTTTTTGCCTCTAAATTTTTTGTTGAAGACTTTTTCATGGTTTCCTTCTGATACTTGACTTTACTCAGCTGTAATTGGATTATGCCAATAGAGAAAAGATAGTGTCCTCTGAGTTGTTATCATGTTTGAGACCTATTCCACATTTCTCGATATATCCCCCTATGAAACCTGGAGAATTATGCCATTCCATAGATGAAGAATGAGTAAAACAGAATCATTTGATATTTGATCACTGATCATTGTCTACAAAAAAAAATGTCCACTTATCTTCTGATATTTTTAACACTTTCTTCAGTTGACAATAATGACTATTCATATTTGTTTCATGCTTTATGATTTCTCTAAATGACTATATGTCACTACTGACAGTGACTGATAACTCATTGCCATAAATGATGTATGTTTGTTCAAGTAAACCATAAAGGGATGAACCCTTTCAATGTATCTTAAAAACATAACAAATCAACACACTAGGCTCAACCCTTGTGGGAGCCACATTTAACCCACGTGCTATAATCAAATGAATTAAAAAAACATTACTTTCCCTATACTTACACATGAAGCAAACAAGTTAGAAAAACATGTGTATATGGCAGATATGTTTGATTTTGTTGTGTTTCTTGATCATCCTGATGATGCTAATAGTTTTAATGCATTAGAGGATCATATTCTATGTTTATAGAGGTATGTGCATATAAGGATTAAAGACCTTTTATTGCTCTAACAACATTTCTCTTCTAGATGCAGGAAACTAGGAGCAACAAGAACAAGGAAACTGGATGCAAGACAAGCACATGACTGAAGATGTAGGATAACTCCACTAAGACCAGTCATTCAGGCAATGGTTGGTCTTTCTTCCTTTTATGTGCATTCCTTTTCTTAAATATCTATAAATGTATAATTTTTTCTTTCTTTGTTTTAAAATAGTTCTAGTCTCATGGCTTGTGTGAGACCTTATGCATTTACATTGTTAATAAAGATTACTCTTCTTGAAAATATTTGTACAATCTTTCTTCTTTGTTGTATGCATCTATATGAATGCAATCTACAATCTAATAATGTAATCTTTTTGAATTTTTTTATGCACTTGGAATGCAATATTACAAAAGTAAAATTTACCTTAAACTTTCTAAACGATAAAATCTCCATCTAATTGAGCTACTAGTGAAATTATGTAACATTTTTGGCAACATTTGCTATATATTTTCATGCTAAACATGAGACCAGCCACCTAGAATTGTCTATTGGGCACAAAGTCACTTAGAAACTGGGGTTATGACTTTTGTAACTTAGTAGAACATTGTGAAAGACACACACAAACTTATTGAAAGCAAAGACAAACTAAAGGGAAACTACTTAACTATGCTGGAACAACACTTAGAGAATTAAAAATTGCATCTAAACTATAGTGCAACAACACTTATTGAAAGTACAAACCTAACCTAACATGTACAAGGTAGATCATACCTCAAAACACCATTTGAGGTGTATCCCATTAACTAAGATAGGTAGAATTTAACCATCCATTGTGGACAAAAGGAATGCATTATGCTCCTTGCATTCAGTAATGATAAATGGGCCACTCCAGAAGTTGTCAAACTTTGAATGCTTACTTGGCCTACTCTTCAGCACATCCCACTTGAGCACAACATCACCCTCTTTAAGAACTTTGGGTGTAGCTTTCTTATCAAAGACCTTCTTTGTCTAGAGTTGATGAAACTCCAATGTTTTCATGGCTTTATCTCTAACCTATGAAAGCTCCATAAGTTAATTATATCTCACCACCATAGGATCTTGTTCTTCAAACATTTCCAACTATTGTGCAATATCTAGAGTTGGAATCTCTACAGATAAAGGTAGTCTTGCCTCTTTTCCATAAAAAAGTGCATAAGGAGAATTTCCAATTGACTTCTTAGGAGTTATTCTATCTACCCACAAGGAATATTTTAGCTTATTGTGCCAAACTCTTTGATTATCTTCCATAGTTCTTTTGATAATTCTGATCAGATTCTTGTTTGTAATTTTAGCCAAACCATTACCTTGAGGGTAATAGTTAGAAAATGTGTTCAAATGGATACCATTCTTAATAGCCCAATCAGTAACTCTTAATCCAACAAATGCAAGAGCATTATCTGAAATGATTGATTCTGGAACACCAAACCTGGTTACTATATCATCATAAAATTTCAAAATAGATAACTCATTGGATTCTTTCAGGGCCATTGCTTTAGTCCATCATGTAAAATAATTAGTTGTTGTAAGTACCCACCTGTGACTTGCACTTGAAGATGGATTTATGGGTTCAATAAAATCAATACCCCACCTCATGAAGGGTTGCTCCACTTGAATAGGTTGCAAAGGGAAAGATGGCATCTTTTCCTTGTCTGCAAATAAAGCACATTTTACACACTTCCTTTCCCAAGAATGGGCATCCTTAAACAAGCTTGGCCAATAATAACTAGCTCTCATAATTTTCCATGCAGTTGTTCTATGAGAAAAGTGACCTCCTAAAGTTCCATCATGGAACTCATGAAGCACTTTCTCAGCCTGATCATTATCAATACATCTTAATAGAACGCCATTTAGATCTTTTTTGAAAAGAACATTGTTTATCAACACATATGGAATAGACTAAAGTTTGAGATACCTTCATTTAGCTTTGTCAAAACTTGGTGAATACTCACCAGTCTACAAAAAGTGGGTCATATCATGCACCCAACCTACTACTAATGCAGGTGTAGAATTATGAGAATCATTAGTATTAACCAGAACAACATCTATTTATGTTGTCTCATCATTTTTTGGTGTTAAAGCAAGTTGTTCACAGAGTCCTTTACCTCTCACAAGCTTTGTGATCTTGATATCAACATCATACTCCATGACCTTAGTGATCCATCTAGCTCTCTTCTCATTGAGATCTTTACTCAACAAGAAATCCATTACACTTGGGTGTGCAACCATTAAATGAATCTTATTATTGGAAATTAATGGCTTTTCAACAAAGCTATATATTAACTCATAATCATCTAAACCTTGACTAAAAAATCATATTGGTTGCTCTAAACCATCATTATTATTCTGAACCAGCATAGCAAAAATAGAATCTATGCTACCAAAAGCATACAAAATAAAGTCTTTTGAAAAATCTAAGTTTACCAGTGTAGGAGTTGATGCTAAAGCCTCCTTAATAGCTTCAAAGTTGTATTTAGCTTCTCTAGTCCAGCTGAAAACTGCATTCTTCTTTAACATAGTTGTTAATGGTCTTAAAAGGTCTGCAACATCTAGAATAAATCTTCTCAAAAAACTTATTCTACCAAGAAATCTTCGTAGTCATTTTTTGTGATTAGGTAAAGGTGGATTTAATATGGCTTTGACTCTCTCAGGATCAATAGTAATTCCAAATTTTGACAATATGTGTCCTAACAACTTACCCTCATGAAAAAAAAAGATACTCTTTTTTGGATTGAGGGATATACCATACTCCCTACAGCTTTCAAAAACTTGTTTAAGATGTGACAAGTACACATCTCAATTTTTTGAGAAAACTGTTATGTCATCAAGATAAATTAGAACAAGCTTATGAATCAGACCTTGAAATTCCATGTCCATGGCCCTCTGAAATGTGGCACCAACATTAGATAGGCCAAAAGGCATTCTCTTGTAGGCCATAGTGCCCCACTTTGTAGTAAATGTAGTCTTAAACTAATCTTCTATTTTGACTAACACCTAGTTATAACTAGAAAAACCATTCAAAAGTGAAAACCTCTCTGAACCAACAACTTGAAGAATTTTTTCCATTGAGGGCAGCGGGTAATGATCTTTCAAAGTGGCCCTATTAAGGTCTTTAAAGTCTACAATAATCTTATTTCACCATTTTTCTTTCTAACTGGTACAAGGTTAGAAACCCATGAGGTGTGTTTAATTGGAAAGATAATACCCCCTCAATTAACTTAGTTCTTTAATAATTAATGGCTCAAGCTTGGGGTTCAAAGGCCTCTACTTCTGCCTAACAAGCTTAGCATTTGGCTCTAACTCAATTGTATGCTAGGCAATCTAAGGGTCAAATCCTTTTAGGTCTGAATATTGATATGAAAAAATATCATGAAATTCCTGACAAAGTTTAATAAAAGCTTGTCTATCCTTTGATGAACAAATTTTCCCTATCTAAAGGAGCTTACCTTTAAAGTTTTCAAGTTCCTCATAGTGCTCCTCTTTGACTTGAATGCTAGTTTTACATTTCTTAAGCTGGTCACCAGAGTTAAAAATTGACTCCAAGGTAACTAAGCCCTCAATGGGTAACTTGTTTTTCCTTAGCTAGATAATCTGATAGTCATACTATTGTTTTAGTTTCTCTTGATTTACTACAGAAAACTAGTCCTCTTCAACTAGAAAAGATAAAATCTACTCATCACTATCAAATACTTGTCAGTGAAAATTGTTAATGGGAATTGAAGGTATGATTACTACTTAAACATACTGTTGTACCTTCTCCCTTTTGATATCATTGGGAATATCAAATTGTGCACCAATGGCAACACGCCTATCTGCATCTTTGTTTTGGTTTATGGGAATATAAACCAGATTAAAAGCACTAAACTCTTCTATTACATCCCAAACCCTATTCCTATATGACTTCAAGGCATCATTCTTAGCAACATTCAGGCCTCTTACTTGATTGACAATTCTAAAGCTCACTATCTCCATAGACCTTTAGGCAGTTTATTCCTCTTTTCCTTGCCCATTCAAGACCTTGAATAATACCCTCATACTCAATAGTATTATTGGAGCATGCAAAAGAAAAATGAAAAAATACTTATCACCTTATGGGGACACAAGCATTGCACCTTGACCAGCTCCATTTTTACTTTTGTATCCATCGAAATACATTTCACAAAGGTCACCCTGCTATTTTAACTATTGTTTTGCATCCCTCTCAAGGTTTGGAACAACTGTTCTAGGTTCATGGAATATATATACCCCTAAACCAGTTTCCTCTATGTTGTCATTTGGATTATCAATTATGTTTTATGCTGCCCACTCATTTAAGAGTATATTAGGTGCACTTTTAGCTTGCAGCTCCTTAGCAGCAACAAGCTCATTATCATCTAGGATTACACAGTTATCATTTACAACACTAGGTGCATAAGGTTCAATATGAGGGAATGTGTAGGATCATCATGGAAAAAATAGGCCCTTAAGTGGTGAAAAATTCAAAAAAATTAGAGTTAGGAAACTTGACATAAAAAATTGAATAATTTATCTATATTATTTCAAAAATATGTAAGAATAGAATTTGTAGAAAATTCAATGTAGTTTCTAAACTACTAGGTTTTTTTTTTTTTCTTTAAATCTATTTGGTGAAAATTTAAAATTTCAATGTAGTAGTACATAAATTTCAGGGAAAAAATAAGTAAGTGTCTGTTTGACCACCCTAACCACAATAAAATGATAATATTTTTTTATAATATTTTAGATATAAGTAAGTACTCATGTCCCAATGTGATGCATATTATTTTGTAATTTTTTTCCAACTAAATAATTAATTACGAATTTTTATTACAATTTTTAAAAAATATAAAAACCTGTATGTTTGACCACCTTAACTTGGTCAAAACTTCATGAAATTCATTTTTTTTTAAAACCTATATTATGTGAAGCATAGAATGTGATTCATGTTTTGGATTCAAAAAATGTGATACCATTTGAAAGCTATAGATGTTTTTCAATCAGCCTATCAATCAAGACTTTAGTCGTAATTCAAATAGAAAATGAGGGTATGTGCAAGATCATGATCGGCCAAAAAGTGGCGATATGATGGTTTTTTGTAGGGTATGTGGCTAACAACATTTTTTTAACCCAAAATTGATGAAACAAAAAGGGTTTTTAAAGGAGGAGATTCTCATCTTTCCACCAATATAAATTATGCTTTACTTTCAATTTAATAAATTATTATTATTTATTTTCTATTTGAATTACAACTAAAGTCTTGATTGATAGGCTAATTGAAAAAATTATAGTTTTCAAATGGTATCACATTTTGAATCAAAACATGCATCACATTCTATGCTTCACATACTATAGGTTTTTTTTAAAGCAATTTCATGAAGTTTGACCAAGTTAAGGTGGTTAGACATACACTTTTTATATTTTTTGAAAGTTGTAATAAAAATTCATAATTAATTATTTACTTAGAAAAAATTATAAAAAGATTGCATCACATCGGACATGAGTCACTCTAATTATATCTAAAATATTATAAAAATATTATCATTTTATTGTGGTTGGTGAAGAATTATTTTATTTTCCCTGAAATTTAAATTACTCTTGCATTGAAATTTAAAATTTTTGCCAAATAGAATTTTTTTTTAACAAACCTAGTAGTTTAGAAACTACATTAAATTTGCTACAAATTCTATTCTTACATATTTTTGAAATAATATAGATAACTTATTCAAATTTTTATGTCAAGTACCCTAGCTCTAATTTTTCTAAATTTTTTGCCACTTAAGGGCTTATTTTTTCCATGATGGTCCTGCACATACCCATGAATAATAATTATTTATTAAATTCAAAGTAAAGCATAATTTATATTGGTGGAAAGCTGAGAATCTCCTTTAAAAACCCTTTTAATTTTATTAATTTTGGGTAAAAAAAGTCGTCAACCACATACCCTACACATACCCATCATATCACCACTTTTTGGCCCATCATGATCATGCACATACCCATGATCCTTGGCAAGTACCACAGATTTAATTGTCACTTTTGTTCCATACCTAGTTCTAAACAACATATGGGACCAATCTGAGGATAAATATCCTCCTATCTTGGTAGTAAAGTCTCTTGATAAGCACAATGCAAAGTATGGTGGTGAATCAATCATGTATATGTCTTGAGGAATAGAAAATTTGGGACAAGCATGTAAAGTCAAACTTTCATATTTGATAACACCTATAGTTTTAACAACTAAACCATCAAGCTATACTATTCCTTTCTCAAGTGGCTGATATTTAAGCTCTAACTTATCAACAATTTGTTTTGGCATTACAGAGCTACTAGCTTCATTATCTATCATACAATTATGGACTAATTTATTTTCTATGATGAGAGAAACATAGAAAGGAGGAGGTTTAATATCCTTGGATGTTTTTTACTATCTTCAGGTGTATTTACTTCAGGTGTGTTTGTAAAAACAACCTTAGCTTGATCAATTGGAACATCATTAGACATAGTCATATCAGATAAAGAAGATTGTAAAAGGTCCTTTTGACCTGGGATAGCTAATGAGTCCCACATGGATATCGTCACATTCATCTTCTCAATATTATCAATGATATTAAAAGGTATAGTTGGATTTACCTTTTGATGGACCCTTGCAACAACAGGATCAACTTGCAAATGAGGTTGTTCCTTAATAACACCTTATGTGTTTCTTTGCAAAATACGAGGCACTTGTGAGGTAGATGGTTCTACAGTTGTTGCTTTTCCTTTATCATCTATTTGCTCAAGCTCAAAAGCTCTTTTCTTTGCTCTTGTGTTTGTTGCAATAGGGGAATCATCTCTATTAACTCCACAAAAGTCTTCTCCCGACCAGTTTAACAAGGTTTAAACTATTTTTGGATTGGCATCCAACCTTTGTTTCAAAATTAGTTTTTAATTAAAGTACAAACTATTGAGGGGAATTTTAGGACTGTGCATGTATGGCCTTTTTCAAGCTTTCTCTTTATGTTATTGTTTTTGAATGAAACACTGTGTCTTACAAGCTATATTCTAATAGTTTAAATAGTAGATTTCTATGCTTTATGTTTGTGATCTAGAATAGAAATTTTGGGGAAAAATCAGACTATGTCATTGGATTTTTCCATTATCCTAAAATTGCTATTTTTCCTATGCTATGTTGTATTAGGAGAAAAGGTTCTTATAATTTCTGAATATTATTATTTTACTTTAAGAAGTTTTTGTGTTTGATCAAACCTTAATGAGCACTGCCTACGGAAAGATTTGAAAGTCTACATTGTGCTTGAAGTTAGCCTTTGTTCATTCTCTTTCCAACAATAAAGGGTTGTGGCATTTTGTGTCCTTTATATCAATCATGGGAGTAATTTGAGTTTGAAATGTTGTAAAAGCTTTAGCGTATTTCCTTTCATGTTTTATTTTTACATTTCTCTTTCTCCCTTATCTCAAAACCCCAAAAGAAGAGTCGAATTTCTATAAAAAACCTAGAGGTATTTAGTGAGATGCAATTTGTCCCCCACTTGCTGAATTTCCCATAAGACTATTAGAGAGGTGCAAGCTTTTATGATCAACAGGATGCATGTTGACCTTATATGGTGAAGAGTAGTTATGGCTCTATATCGGTATACTATCAGATCATCGACATGAATTTCTACCAAAGTATTCACCAATTTGAGCATAGATATGTTCTCCCAAGCCCAATTGTGAAGGAGTATAACTTCTACTCAAAAACTATACACTCATAGATAGACAAGATAATCCATATCATGATATAGTTATGTGAGAATCACTAGGCCCCAAGTAAAGAGAGTCATATCAGATACCATCTGCACCCAAACAAGTCCCCAACCAACACAAAAACCTTGACCCCACCTATTTGGCATGAAAACTCCACAAATCAATGCTTTGATAATCAAAGTTAATTTAGGTTCCCATCCTCAATAATCATGCAATTCAATCTATCCACTATCCATCAAAAGGGAATCTATACCGAGCACATTTTAGTAGGCATCCTCCCTGACATCCACGTCATAGATTACTCACTCGCCATGAAAACACTCATAAGATGTGTCAGACATCCTCTGAGGTGATAGCTACCTCTCTAATAGGTAGGTAGAAAGATGAAGTCATGTTGTGTCATTGCTCCACCAACTCTAACATCATAAAAAAATGTGTCCTAATCTTAAGCATGTGTGCCACAAATCCTAGCTTGATCATTGTGAGAAACATCCTCACCTAGCCAGTCAAATGGAAAACACAAGATAGAATGTTAGGTTTATGCTCCCTTGACTTGATTGGACAAACTATCTCCTACACAAATCAAGCTTACTGCATCAAAATTGCCACAAAAATTATAAAATTGTAAGTCTTGAACCCTAATTTGCAAAACCGCACCTATTTGCAAAAACACGTTGGAATTTTGTTCATTTTTCTCTACCAAAATATCAATAGCGACACTATCTACAAAGGTGTGGTAGTATTTCAAAAGTGTCACTAAACCAAACTATCAAAATAAATGCTCCACACAAAAGCATGGTAGCATTTCAAAAGCATCGTTGAGCCCTAACACCTAGTGTACCACTATTTTCAAAAGTGTGTCAACATTTATATAGCAATGTTGAACCTAACTAGGAAAAATTGATGCTATCTACCATAGCGCCACTACTTTGGAAAAAGCACCACCAACCGAGAAAAAAGTGTCACTAAAGAGTGATGTTATTGATTGACCTAACTGACCTAGCATTTAATGCACTAAAACATGAAAAATAAAGAAATTTTTGGTTTATGTACCAGGGGTCTTGCATCTGTTGTCTATTGGTACTCTCATACCCTATCCATGAGGTGTTGGGGGAGCTCACGATTAACCATTTTGCAAGGGTGTCAAAGCAAAAAGTGGCAAAATCTCTTTAAGATGTGTGTGCAAATGAATTGGAAATGACCCCTGCAACTCTATTTAATCCTAAAAATTAGGATTTTTACCCTAATTTGAGGGGGAAATGGGATCTTAATCCTTTTTTATTAATTTTTGAGCTATGGGGCCTATTTTGAGGCATTTTCCACATTTCTGAGTTTGCTTTCATGTCCCAAAGCCTATTTTATGGAGTTGAACTCATCTTGAACCATTATCAAGATCTTGATGTGAATATTAAGATTCTCACATGATCTCTCGAGGGGGAAAGGCACCAACTTAATTCTTTTCATCAGGCCAATAGTGGGGCATCGAAAAAAATCAATAAATTTTAAAATTTTGATTTGAGCAGTAAACCATCAATCTTTGAACCAATATAATAGGTACCTCACTTCAAAAAGGGGAAAAATGTAGAAACTTAAAATTTTCCTAACAAATATCACACATCTAAATCTGATTAATAACACCATTTCATCCTAAATTACCCCTTTTTGACCCTTTAATTAAATAATCTTCATTATTTAATGAAATTCATCATTTTCTCCTATTAATCAAATGATCAATATTATTTGGCGAATTCACCCCCTTTCAAGCTAATTTTCATCTTATCTTTAATTAGGCGATGTGAATTATTTAATTATATTTCTTATTTCCTCTCATTTAATTAAATAATCTTAATTATTTAATTATGAAACATAAATTTTTGGGAACCTAAATGCTGGCTCTTGCACTTCTAGGGTTTTTCACCTAAAAGGAGAGAGATTTAGGTCCAAAAATGCTTATGTAATACTCAAATTGGGATGTCTTCAATGTGATGATGTAAATGAACCTAACTAAATGTGATTTATTGATTATAATGAACTAAAATGAATGCAAAAGTGCAATTTAAGCTATGTTTGAAAACACATTGTGATATGCAAACAACTATAAAAATGAAGAAATTATGTAGAACAGAAGGTACAAGGGTAAATATAAGTGCACTTAGATTATGTGTGAGCTTTCTAGAATGTCTATAATATTGATGAAATTTACTAATTTTCCACAGTGGGACTCATTCGCCCAAGGTGGCGAATCAGTCCTCCTACCAATGAAAAACTATCAAGAGTTGATTTCCATCTTTCGAGATTTAAAGTCTGAAAAAACTCAAGTTTCTAGTCCTAATGTGGGACTCATTCACCATAGGAGGAGGATTAGTCCTCTCCCAAATTTTTGAAAAACCAAGAGACAACTCTACAACACTAGATCTGGGAATGTCTGCTTGTTGAGTTGTCGAAGTCAAGTCTATAGAAAATAGACAAATAAGTCTCTCCAATCTTAAATTTGAATTATATTGACTTGAAGCACCTATTTGACATGAAAATAGATCTTCAAAACCTAATAAACTATCAAATCTACAAACAAAAGGCTGCAAATACACAAGCAAAAGGGGAAAAGTGATTAGGGTTAGTGAATAGGGGTTTTCCTTGGTCAAACCCCACTTTTGGTAATTAAACCCTTGAAAAGATAATGAAATGCAAGAGAAAGATAAAGTAATAATATGCAAATGATATTAACTCACCTAACTCTTGATCTTTTAATTCTGAAGTAATGTCAATGGTAGCTTCAAAGGGCTTGAAAAGTGCTCTAATTGATGATGTAAAAATGCTTGAATGCTTGAATGAGTGAGTAGATGAAAAATAGGTGAAAATCACTTATTTATACAATTGTTGTGCCTTACTATCCATTCATACCTCATCACAGGCCAACAATCAAGTGATTTTTAATTAAATCCCAAAAGGAAATTTGAAATATTTTGAATTTGGGGCCAAGGGGGACTCATTCGCCACCCATGGTGAATGGGTTCCACATAGGACCTAAAAACAAGTGTCTAGAATAATGTTGTATTTAATGTTGTTTGTTAGGATAATATGCAAAAATGCACTTAATTAAGTCATATGAGGGCATAAAAAGACAAAATAAAGCATGAGAAAGGTGTAAATAGTGAAGATGTGCCTAGAAAAGTGTTAAGGCTTGTTACAAGACTTTAGAACACTTAAAAATAGGACTTTTTGATGAGTGAAAAGGTGGTTTTTAGGTAAATTGTATTAAATAGAGTCTAGAAGAATGTAGAAATTTCTTACAACACTTCACATCACCTTCACAATACATCGTTCTTTGAGTTATAGTACCTAAATAAGCATGTTCAAGCCCACATAAAATCAAAGAAACATAGTTCCAACACCATGAAACAAGACCTAAAAGGCCATGAAAATGACAAGGGGGCATTTTTCTACAGCACAAATTAAATTTCATTTAACCCCCTTTCATTAAATAAATTAATTATTTAATGAATGGACTAATTTTACTTATCTTGCACAATTAAAACTTTGTTTTAATTATCTAAATTACTAATTTCCCTCACCCTCCCAATTACAAGGGAATATTCCTATGAAATATTCCTCTATTTGCACTCATTCAAAAATGGGAATATCTTCTAACAACTTCCTAATTGTTAGGAAGTGTGATTTGAATCAATGAGAGCCATTTATTAACTCCTTGATCCTTGTCAACTTGCATTATCATCCCTTGATGAGAATCCTTGATCCATGCCTCCACTTCTCATTGCCTCCCATCCATTGATTGTGTAATTCAATCTTGACCCTTGATTTAACATTTTCTCCTATAAATACTCCTCATTTTGGAGATAAGGGGATCCACTTCCATTTAGCAAAGTTATGTTGCACATTTGCATACTCACTTTCATCCATCCTGAATCTATTTTATCTTTTCATCCATTTTTAGCTTAGTTTACATCAATCTTCATCAATGGCTACCATCTTTGAGCTTGGTTCAATCTAGGGAAATGGAAAGGGTTGTCATTCCACATCAATGCAGCACCAATCCCCCAATGGAATGATGTTTGAGGAATTTAACTAGTTTCCTTTATGCAATTTCTTTATTGTTTATGTTTAAATGGCTTCTTCGTTCTATGTTTTCAGGTATTTCATTGGGAGTATATCTTAGCTAGCTAAATCTTGCTTAATTTCATATGTATCTAGTAGATCTAGCTTATATTATGATTATGCTCACAAGTAGCATTAAATTCAAGACTCGAGCACAACAAGATAGCTACGATAGGAGCTAATAAACCATAGTACTTTCTCATCAATGAGTAACTAAACAAAACTCAAAAATTATTTTTTAGTTAGAAATACTTAATTCAACTATGCTAATAAGTTGGTCAAAAGTGTGACATAGCTTTTAACTTTTACCCCTTAACAATTCCTAAGTTACTTAACTATTGTTAATTTAAATTTTCTCATGGATAAATATCATTTATGTTATTAAATAATTGTGCTCCATCAAAAGGGGCATGAGGTTTTGAGTTGGCACTTTTTCCACATGTCAATACCTTGAAAAATAAGTTAATAGTTGTCAAAATATGCCATTCTTAACCACTTCCTCCATAAGGTACAGATTTCTCTACCTCACTACATGTTATGTTCATTGACTAATAGCCTCGAGGACCATAAGAAAAATCCCAGGAGATACCCTATTCTTCATCCTGATCTTATTAGGTTAATATATGAACACTTTCAAACCATGTTGGCTTTATCTAAACCTGTTGCCTCCACGGCATATGAGGACTATGACACGGATAGTGGGGGTTCAGAGATTCATCCTAACCAGGAGATAATTGTTGAAGCTCACATGTCCTCTAAGATGTCTGGTAAGAAAACCCAGTCTAAAAAACCCTAGCTTGCTAAATCTAACCCTAAGACCTACCCCGACTGCTCTATCCCCTTAAAGAATCTTGTTCTTAAGGGCTCCCCTGCCAACAAGTTGGTTTCCTACTCTATGGACTCCTTGGAAGATAAAGCGGAGAACCCAGAAGTTAGTAGAAATTTTGTGCCCTCCCCTCCTACCTCTTTCAAATTTGAAGGTACCAAATTTCCTAGCTCCTCCAACCCGGGTGATGTTAACCTAATATTAGACCAGGTTCAGTCTAGTGACATTCTAGCCTCTGCAATAAATGGCATCAGTGACATTTCCAGGGTCTTGAAATGGGCCTATCAAGAAATTAATGATCTTAATCAAAGAAATAGGGCTCTATATAGTAAATCGGAGGAGCTGGAATTGAAGATGGCCACTCTAAGCAATGAAGAAGGGAAACAGGATAAGAACAGTATTGGAAAGAAAGGAGGTGGCATTGAGGAAAAGCACAAGTCTATGGAAGAGGAAATGGTTAAAATTAAAAATAACTCAAAAACAGTTGTGGAACAAAACCATAAAATGGCTACGCACAATGCCATTATTATTAATGCTATGCCTGAAAAGCTGGAAAAAATGCAATAGGGTTCACTGGTTGTTGATTTGGAAGAGAACAAGGAAAGCAAGAATGAGGACCAAGGTATTTTGAAAAGGACTCGTGCCAATCTCAAAAGGAAAGCGTCTCCCACTACATAGATGGTTCAGATCTTAAAGAGGGGGGTTTAGGATATGAATGAGCTAGAAGCTGAGACTGTTGATTTATTAAAGACACAAATTTAGCTAGTGTTGGCTTTTTGTTTGGTTTTTTTGTTTTGTGGCCTTTGCTGGTCTTTTTGGTGGTTGTGGTCTTTTACTGTCATTATTTTTACATCCTTTCCAACTTTGGTGTCTTTAATGTTGCTTTCTTTATTTTGTAAACTTTGTGGTTTCGGGTCCCTGTAAAACCCATTTTTTCCTCTTTCAAAAACATGGAAAGCCTATTTTTAAGGATGTCATGATAGATTTTATGACAACTACAAAGGCTAAAATTGGGGGATATCATTTTGGACATGAAAATCATCTATGAAATGTGTAAGAGAATATTTTCATAAGCTATTGACAGTCTATGATGCATGTAAGAACATCTCCTATTTTCTAGGGATTCTTATGACAACTTTTAAGCAGGTGTAATGTCATGTAAGAGACCATGTTTAGCATGTAAGGGGTCATATGGATTTTTCCATGCTATTTCCAAACCATTTTTTGACCCATTGTAATGTTTCATGGTGGTATTTTGAGCCCCCATGAGTCTATATTGAGGTTTTGAGATTAAGAAACCATGCTCGATGTTTTACAAGTACACAAATGATACTAGATTAGAGTCAAGATTGAGGAAATTCCATGTATTGTAATCTCTTTGAAGAATAATACAAATTTTCCCTCTTTTATTGGTGGATCTTTTTACTCAAAAGTGTTTTCTCCATGTAAATTATCCTTGTGTTATGTGTATGGCTCTTGAGTTGTGTGATTTATTTATAGTTTAAATCATTTCTCCATTATTTTCTACAATTTTATATTTCAGATTTGCAAGTTAAATCATATTTCCATATTGTAGTGGTTTCCTTTATTTCTAACATTTGGTATCAAAGTTTGGCCAACTTGGTCTATTGGGTGGAAGTGTGAAGGTTTTTTGTGCTACAGTGGTAATTTTGTTTTGGAGATTTACGACTGTAGGAATCATGGTTGCATACATGCATCTTGGGTAGAGATTGAGAAATTTAATGGATCTAACTATGAGTTGTCAAAGTTGAAAATGGAGGATCTCCTCAAAGAAAGAGATTAATGGGTGGTTGAAACAAATGAAAAGAAACCCAAAAAAATGAGTGGTGGTGATTGGGAGAAGATGAAAAACATGCACGAGGTACTATTCAGTTATGTCTTGTTGATTCCATCCTCCTAAATGTGTCTAAAGAAAAGAGTGCATATGTCTTATGGAAATGGTTGGGTGAGATTTATCAAGCAAAATCCTTGTGAACAAATTGTATTTGAAAAGAAAATTGTTTTCTCTTAAAATGAAGGAAGGTGAATCCATTGGAGAACATTTAAATTCATTTAATTTTATTTTGAGTCAATTAGCATCTATAGATGTTAAACTTGAGGAAGATGAAAAATACATTATGCTTCTTTGTTCTTTATCTGAGTCATGGGAAAATTTCATTCTTGTAATAATTGCTAACCTCAAAGATCCCAAGATGTATGCTCTTGATGCAACTTTTTTTTCATAGTAAATGAGGAAGATGGTTATGGATAGCTCAGTGGATTCTCTTAATGTTAGAGGTAGGCCTAAAGATTGAGGGAAAAGGGGAGATCAAAGGCCTAAGGAAAAATCTAAAGGTCATTCTAAGACTCATGGAAATAAGAATATAGTAAAGTGTTGGAACTATGGGAAAGAGGATATGTGAAGGAGTGCAGAAATAAAAATAAATAATGGGATTCTTCCATAGAAAAGCCCTCCAATGTATGTGATCAAGTTTTACTTTTTTCTTGTAATGTCACTTCTAATGAGAATTGGTTGGTTGACTCAAGATGCTCATATCATATGACTCCTCATAAAGAGTGTTTTTCGACATATGCGAAATATGATGGAGGTAATTTATACCTTGGGGACAACACTACATATCCAATTATTGGAAGGGGAAATGTATTGTTGTGTTTCAGTGATGGGAGCATTAAAACCCTCCTTGGTGATTTTCATATTCCTAGATTAGCTAGAAATCTAATTTCAGTTTTGAAGTTGAATGATTTGAGAATGCATGTAACATTTGATAAGAATGGTTGCAAATTGGTGAGAGGAAGCTTGGTAGTAGCAAGGGGTAGTTGTGTGGGAACTCTATTTATGCTTGATGCCACTACTTTTTGGAATTTCACCTATATGGCTATTTTTTTTTTAAATACATGTATGTTGTGGCACCATAGATTGGGCCACATAAGTAAAAATATTTTTTAAATTATTATGAATCAAAAATATTTGGACAGTTTATCTTATTTTGACGAGCACTTTGATTTATATGAGCATTGTGTGTTTGGAAATCATAACAAAGCATCTTTTCCTATAGGAAGTAATAAAGGAAAAGAGAAATTAGAAATTATTCATATAGATATGTTTGGTTCTATAGATAATGTTTCTTTTGGAAAATATCATTATTTTGTGACCTTCATTCATGATGTATCAAGATTCACATGGATTTACTTTATGAAAATTAAATCTAAATTTTTGACTAAGTTTAAGGAATTTAAAGTCTTAGTAGAAAACTAATCAGGATTGAAAATAAAAGTATTAAGATCAAATAATGGAGGGGAATATTTTGCTAAGGAATTTGATGATTTTTGTGATCATGGAGGTATCATAAGACAAAATAAAACTCCTTAAAAACCACAGTAGAATGGTGTTGCGGAATGGATGAACCAAACTATTATGGAAAGAGCCAAAAGTATTTTAAGTGATGCACCGTTAGATAAATTATTTTGGGAATAAGTTTTTTGTACTAATTGCAAGGCTCTTGATTCAACATGTTATGAAGTGTGGACAAGTAAGAAACCTTTTGTTTCACATTTAAGAGTTTTTGGTTGTTTTTTATTCATGTGCCTAAGGAAAATCATTCTAAGTTGGATCCAAAAGTTGAGAAATGCATATTCATTGGATATGGTGAGAATGTAAAAGGTTATAAGTTATGGAATCCTCTAACCAAAAAAAGTGTCTATTCTAAAGATATTATTTTCAAGGAGCTTAGATCTATTTTTTATCTATATAGCCTAAAGAGAGAGAAAGGAAAAAGATGGTACATTTTGATTTACATCAAGAAGATGAATATCAGGAACAACATAATGATGGATTTGAGGATGGAGAAGAAGAAGATAGTTCAAGTGAAAATTCTAAAGAGGAAGACTTTCTTGTAACCAAATAAGTTGAGAATACTGAAGAGCCTGAGGAAGAATCTCTTACTCCACCCTTGAGAAGATCCACAAGATGTAACATAATCCAATTGATAGGTATATCCCACCAAATTTTTAATGTGTGTTTTTTTTATTAACTATTGAAAATGAACCTAGGTCCTACAGGGAAGCTATTCTTGTAGATGCTAGTGAGTCTTACCAAATAGCCGTGTAGGAGGAGATGATGGATTTAGAATCTTGTTATAAATGGGATCTTGTTCATTTTTCTTAAAGGAATGAAAGCCATTTATTGTAAGTAGGTTTATAAAAAAAAATTGGTGCAGATGGTTCATTTGAGAATTACAAAGCTAGACTAGTAGCTAAGGGCTACTCCCAAAGAGATGGAGTTGATTCTAGTGAAATTTTCTCTCCTATTGCTAAATTATCTTCTATTAGATTTCTTTTATCCATAACTTCTATTTATGATTTTGAAATTGAGAAAATGGATGTTAAGACTACTTTTTTGCATGGAAATCTAGAAGAGAAAAATTATATGTTTAACAACCAAAAGGATTTGAGGTAAAAGGGAAAGAACATTTCATTTGTAGGCTGAAAAAGTCTCTTATGGTTTAAAACAATCACCCCGAATATGGTATCAAAAATTTGACTGTTTTTTATAGAAATTGGGCTTTGATAGAAGTGAAGAAGATCATTTTTTATATTAAATGTATTGATGATCAATTACTATCTATTGTCTTGTATGTCGATGATATGTGGATGGTTAGTGAGCTAAAAGCTCAACCTTCAAGTGCATTTGAGATGAAGTATTTGTGGGAAACTAGATACATACTGGGAATGGAAATTAGAAGAGAACAAGGTAACATAAAGCTTTGGTTCTCACAAAGTATGTGAGAACCATTTTGCACATATTTAATATGTAGGATTGTAAACCAATTAGAATTCCTTTACTATTTGGAACTAAGCTTACTTTAGATATATGTGTCCTAAATCTAAAGATGATTTTGAGGATATTTCTAACATTCCATATGCTAGTGTTTTAGGAAGTTAGATGTATGCAATGGATTTCACTAGACTAGATATTTCCTAAGCAATGAGATTTTTGAGCAAGTTTATGTCTACCTTTTTAGAGAGCATTGAAATTATGTGCGATTTTGCTGATTTAGGTATGTCATTGCTTCATTATTCTGGAATGTCTCCAGCCCACTTTACGCCATTACAGGCACAGTTCTTTGATATGGGATCAAGGGCCGCAGTTCGGATAATTCTGGAATCTGAACGTTAGTGGGTGAGCCATCTCGGTTTGCGAGCCAGATCCTTCCATTTGCGAAGAGCAACCATAGTTGTTCTGGCGTCATTGAAGTAGGAGTATGCTTTGGTTCGCCACCCACGGTTCAATATTACAGCGCCGCCTACCAGGCTTGTGTTCCATTCCGCATTTACTTTAGACCGAGCAGCCACGAAACCTGCAATTGCCGCTCTGGTAACGTGGAATACCATCTGTTCCAGTGAAAATGATTGCTAATGGACAAATTGAGTTGAAGAAAATTGATACTAAGGTGAATGTTGTAGATTATCTTACCAAACTTGTGAGCACAAATAAGTTCATTTGGTGTGAGGAGGCCATGGGCATTGTTTCTTATACAGGTAGTTGATTCCATGATGGTGTGATTCCCCTAGCTCTTGCAAGTTATTCAACAAGTAGGAGAATGTTGGTTATCAAGGTTCCCAATCATGCAGGCACCCCGTTAGGTCCATTTATTGTTAATTTTCATTTTCTCATGGATAAATATCATTTATACTATTCAATAATTGTGCTCCATCAAAAGGGGCATGATATTTTGAGTTGGTGCTTTTTTGCATGTCAATTCCTTAAAAAATAAGTTGTTAGTTGTCAAAATATGCCCACTTAGTGGTACAACATAGAAAGCCTACTTTTAGGGATGTTATGATAGATTCTATGACAACTAGGTATGTGCAGGATCATGATGGGCCAAAAAGTGGCGATATGATGGGTATGTGTAGGGTATGTGGCTGACGACTTTTCTTTTACCCAAAATTGATGAAACAAAAAGGGGTTTTAAAAGAGATTCTCAACTTTCCAACAATATAAATTATGCTTTACATTGAATTTAATAAATAATTATTATTCATTTTCTATTTCAGTTATGACTAAAGTCCTGATTGATAGGTTGATTGAAAAACATCTATAGCTTTCAAATGGTATCAATTTTTTTGAATCTGCAACATGCTTCATATACTATAGGATTTTTAAAAAATGAATTTCATGAAGTTTTGACCAAGTTAATGTAGTCAGACATACGAGTTTTTATATTTTTTAAAATTTGTAATAAAAAAATCATAATTAATTATTTACTAGGAAAAATATTACAAAAAAATATGCATCACATCGGGACATGAGTCCTTTACTTTATCTAAAATCTTCTAAAAAAATATTATCATTTTATTGTGGTTAAGGTGGTCAGATAGACACCTACTTCTTATTTTTTCCCTATAATTTAAGTACTACTGCATTGAAATTTCAAATTTTCACTAAATAGATTTTTTTGAATAATCCTAGTAGTTTAGAAACTACATTTAATTTGCTATATATTCTATTCTTACATATTCTTGAAATAATATTCTAGATAACTTATTCAAATTTTTATATCAAGTTTCCTAACTTTGATTTTTTTGAATTTTTTGCCACTTAAGGGCCTATTTTTTCCATGATGATCTTGCACATACCCAACTGTAAGGGATAAAAGTGGGGGATATCATTTTGGATGTGAGAATCATCCATGACACACATAAGAGGATCTTTGCATAAGCTATTGATTGTCTATGATGCATGTAAGAGAATCTCCTATTTTCTAGGGATTCTTATGACAACTTGTAAGAGGGTGTAATGTCATGTAAGATACCATGTTTATCATGTAAGGGGGACATATGGATTTTTACCATGGTATTTTTGAACATTTTTTTGACCCATGGTAATGTTTTATGGTGGTATTTTGAGCCTCCGTGAGTGTATATATTGAGGGGTTGACATGGAGACACCATGAGATGTTTTATAGGTACACATATGTTGCCAGATTGGAGTCAAGATTGAGGAAATTCTATGTATATAATCTCTTTGAAGAATAATACAAATTTTACCTCTTTTCTTGGTGGAGTATTTTACCTAAAAGGGTTTTCTCCATGTAAATCCTTGTGTTATGTGTATGGCTCTTGAGTTGTGTGATTTATTTGCAATTTAAATATTTTCTCCATTGTTTTCTACAAGTTTATATTTCATATTTGCAAGTTAAATCAGATTTCCATATTGTAGTGATTTCCTTCATTTCTAACAAGATTTTAGACCATTGCATCAGCAGACTTGACTAAGATCCAACTCCAAAATGGCAAGGCTCCCTAGGAGGGATAGTTTTCCTCTAAAATTTAGTACTCCACCAATAAATATAAAATGCTCTAAATGTGGCACCCAACAAAGAGGAATCTTTAAGAATAATGTATATAATGAGTTTCCAATCACCAAAAAAGTTATGAATAACTTAGTGCCTCCAACCACTATGAAAAATACTTTTCTAGAACTCAAAAAATGTATATCAAACCTCTAAAAATAAATTCAAAGAGCCCCATACATACTCCAAAATAAATAATTCATTTATCACACCAATACTTTCAATCCCACATCAATATATGGAGAAAATATTCATTCTAACACCACCAAAATGATGAATATCATAAAATTTGTGAATGCAAAGGTGATCCCTGAAGTAGAATCACTTGTTCCAGCTACGGTGGGTCTCTCACCACCAAACCAACAACTAGGGATGAGGGTTTTCATCCTCAACTGATAAAAATAGAAACCTAGAGGCAATCCAACAACATCAAGTTATGTTGTGAAAATAGAGATCATGAAATTAGAGCCCAAAAGGTGAATATATAGAAGAGGGGTAATTAGGGCAACACACTTTCAAGTTTCACTTTCCCTCCAAAAATGCTATACCCCCCTCATGATTCTTTTGATTTAATTTTAATTTTTCCTTATGTCTCCCTCAAACTTGGCATCCCACTTTGAAAGGAAAAATTTAGCTTTTAAAAGACAACTTATATCACCTTATTGCTAGGCATAAGTCAATGGGCCCCCTTTATGAACACATCACCCTCACTTATGTTATAAAGTGACTTTATAACAAAACTTAAGTGACAAAAATATGAATATTAATTTAATCACCCTTAGAAATCACCAACACTATAATAGGAAATATTGCACTACTGGAGAAATAGAGGTCCATACCAGTTGCTTAAAATATCACTCACTGAAACTTATGATAAATAGTAAGTGCTAAATATGGCCACTGCTATAAATAGTAACCCTCGCCAACAAACTTTGAAAACCACAAAAAATCCCAACATAGGCCCTAAATCCACTAACCAACTCCACTTAGCCTATAGGAACCTTGCAATAGGTTAATGGAACTCTTATATTGATCAGGTGCAAGAAGTGGACATTACAAAAAAACTCCCATAATATTCACAAAACTCCCAAAATTCATTGCTATAGAGGATGAAACATTGTGTTGTCATTTGGATGACAATCAAGAGTTTGTATTCATTACACAAGATCCTTGGTAGAAATAAAATAAGAGAATAATTTTGTGATATTTCTAGAAACTCTCTAATTGGATTGGTTACAAAATGTGAAAGTATTGAAAGTAGATCAAAAAGATATAAAATAATTTTAGAAAATAACATTACATTTAAGGGAATGGATGTTTTTCATGTCTCTGATCCTCATCTTAATATATGGAAAGCTCACTTTCCTCCTTTGACTCAAAGAGATATCCATGAAATTGTGTAAAGGTTGAGCCAACCAAATCAATTCTTTGTAGATGCAGTTGATACCACAAAGGAAATTGATTGTTGAATCAATAATTCCTTTACTTTATTTCAAACTATGTTATTGCAAAAAAAATAAAGTGTTTCTTCTCTTTGAGGATGAGAGAAAAATTATCTTAAAATGCAAACCTTTCCAGTTCCGAACTCTTGGTTTCATTATTGAGAGTTTTTTGGAAATACAAGTACACAAGCATGAAGAATATTAGATAATAAATCATTTTCATACTTTAGAGGATGGTATTAACCTTACAACCTTAAAAAACTATATGGACAGTTTTGTTGAGGCAAGTATATAATCCTAACTCTCCAA
Organism: Sequoia sempervirens; assembly: GCA_007258455.2. NCBI lineage: Eukaryota > Viridiplantae > Streptophyta > Pinopsida > Cupressales > Cupressaceae > Sequoia > Sequoia sempervirens. The sequence goes on along the minus strand of VDFB02086081.1, from coordinate 81,745,987 downwards.
AGCCATTATTTTACTATAAAGTCAGATATAGCCAAGACAATGAGATAAGCATCACTTAGAGAAAAGTTTTCAAATCCTAATTATATCAAAGGGTCAGAGTATAAGCTAATTGCATCACAAGGACTCAGATCAATGACTAAAGATTCCAAATCCACAAGGTTGATTTTGGATCCTGGTAACTCCAAGAGCATCCTAGCTTGTGACTATTTGAGGTCTAGAAATCTTGGGAAGGGCGGACTATCAATGCCCTTTCTGAAATCCAAGTCTAGATTATATAGCATGTGAGCCACTAAGAAGTTAATGAAAAGTGGCACAAATATCATTGATGAGATAATGCTAATATAAGTGGCACTAGTGTCATAATAACAATTTAAGATAAACATAGTCAAATCAAAATTCAAGTATAATTTACCAAAGAGAAACAGTTATTTGAGAAAGGTTGTGACTCTTTCAAAAATAAGATATATATGGGAGACCATTCCATGAGAAGAAGACAACAATCCATTGAATGAAAATATTATAACTCATTGCAAATGAATATTACACCCAAAGAGGATGAAAGCCCTCCAAGGAAAATTAAGAGATTTAAGGACCAATACCCTTAATTTCTCCTATCAAGTTATTGGAAAAAAATGCATAACTTGTCTAGATATCAAGGACAAAAAATTAAGGAAAAATAGTTACAAATTGGATGAAGAAACATAACATAAAATCAAGATAAGATTATCTTCAAAATTATGTCAAAGTGAAAAAATATAAATGCAATTATCATTTGAGAATTAGAAATATTGTTTTAAGGAAAAAATAAGAAATGTTTTAGAAAGGGACATTATGGATAATGCATTGGTATGCATGTTAGATGTGTAAATTGGCACCTCATGCACTAGTTGTGAAATGTGACACTCTTAGTAACATTTTTCTATCACAAAAATTATTTCAATTTTTTGTCTGTTACTATCTTGAGATCAAGCTTGAAGCATCACACACCTTATGCAAAAAGTGTACAACTAAAAAGAGAAAGCAACTCTATACAAGGACAAGAGGAAAAAATGCTAATGCCATCATGAGGTTAAAAGAACTATGACTAGTTAAAGCTACTACCTAAGGCTCAAAGTACCCCTTAAATACCCAATATGGTTTCATTTTTTTAAGTTTATATGAATATATGTGTTTATGACATATGTTCATGTTCATGTTAATATTGTATTTGTTTCTCTTACCTTTGGTAGAGCTTGATTAGATATTTGAACTATGGAAGGTGGTATGCATATGCAATTTCTAAGTTGTATACTATTAGAGAATTGTGATAATAATTGACTGCATAAGGAAATCATACCAAAATATGCAAGTCAAATCAAAACATAAGAATACCATTACCTAATTATTATAAGTTATTTGTTTTAAATGCATGAAATGGTCAAGATGAATTACACATTGAACTATCATTGTAGATGTGTCATTAAGATCTTATGATCCATCAATACAATCATGCTTCACAAGTCTAATGCATAATTCCATTTCAATAGATGATTTTTTATGCTCTAGCAATAAATAGATGCCATAAATCTCTTGATTTTATTTTATCAAAAACAAAAGAATCATACCTAATTGATCATACACATGCACTTTTCAATGGTGATGAATTTATCACAAATTAAGTAAGAAGATTACAGAAATTGAAATTAGAATTAAGATAATTTACAAAACACAAAGAACTCAAAGATTCGTAGTGGTTCACCAATTTGGCTACATCCATTTTGAAGCAGCAAAAATATCTATATTATCTCAGATGTTTGAATACATTTATAGTAGCATAACATCAACAATTATATGATGCCAATTACATTATCCACTTTTGAATAATGCATTAAAAAAAGAGATAATATGAAGGGACAATGCAATTGGAGGGAAAGACAAAATGATTTTTGGGCTTCAACATCCAACAATCTCCCACTTGAGGTCCAATGTCTTTTGTAAACTCAAAGATATTCCCCCACTTCACCCCTATTGTGACATCTTGACAATGTCGAGAGAATTCCTACAAAACTTAAAATTCCCTGTGGTACAATCTTTGTCAATGCACTTATAGGATTCACCTTTGTGTCAATTTTCTCCACTTTTAGCTTGTCTTCTTCAAGTAAATTTCAGATGAAGTGATAGCGCAAATCAATATTCTTGGTCTATTTATGAAAATTTAAGCTCTTTTGCAAGTGAATAACATTGTTGCTTTCACAAAATATAGTGAAAAACATGTTGTTTAAAACCCAACTCACCCAACAGTCACTACAACCAAATCATCTCTTTTGCACCTTTAGTGAGTGTAATATATTCAACCTCAGAAGTAGAGAGTGCAACCACCTATTGCAATTGTGAAACCCAATTAATTGATGCCTCAAAAAACATGAACACATAACCTTTTGTAGACCTTTGTTTGTCCAAGTCTCCAACCATATCAGAGTCAACATAACCTAATAGCTATGCACCTCTACCTCTAAAACATAAAACATAATCTAAATTTCCTTTTAAATACCTTAGTATCTACTTCAATGCTTCCCAATGAGTCTTGCCCAGATTTATCATAAATCTACTCACTACTCCCACTATATGGGCAATGTCTAGATGAGTGCACACCATCACATACATAAGACTCCCAATTGTTGTTGAATAAGGAATACCCTTCATGTTTTCCTAATCCAAAGGTATTTTGGGGCACATTTTAGCTGACAAATGAAAATAATTAGCAAGTGGAGTGCTCACAAACTTAGCACCCTTCATGTTAAATCTGTCCAAAACTTTGTCTATGTATTTTTCTTGTGACAATCTGATTTCCCTCTTATGTCTATTCTAGATTGTGGTCATACCAAGTATCCTCTTTGTTGTCCCTAAGTCTTTCATTGCAAAATTTTGAGCTAACTATTGTTTCAATTCATGAACAACTGTAATGCTAGTATTGATTATAATAATATTGTCAACATAGAGCAACAATAAAACAAATTCACCATTATTCAATACCTTATAATATACACAAAGATCAAATGCACAATGCGTAAAGTGTTGCTCGGCCATGAAAGAATCAAACTAAAGGTACCACTATTGCAAGGCTTGGTTGAGCCCATACAAACTACTCCTCAACCTACATTACAAATATTTTTTACCTTGTTGCTCAAAGCCTTCAAGTTGATGCATTTGTAACTCCCCGTCTATATCACCATGTAGAAATGTAGTCTTCACATCAAGTTGTTCCAACCCAAGAGCATACACTATTACCAAACCCAAAACCACTCTAATGGTAGTCATCTTCACAACTGGTAAGAAGATCTCATTGAAGTCAATCCCCTTTTGTTGATCATAACCCTTGACAACCAATATTGTCTGATACCATTTCCTAACTCCTTCTTCCTCTTTCAATCTATACACCCATCGATTCTTCAATGCTCTTTGATTGGGTGGAAGCTTCACCAAGTCCCAAGTGTGATTTTCCATCAACGAATCCATTTCTTCTTGCAATGCATCCAACCATTTCTCCTATTTGACATCTTTGCAAGTGTCTGTGAAGGTTGCAGGCTCTAACTAATCATAAATTAATAATTGATAGTCATCAAACTTTGTCATAGGTCGACACTCTCAAGTAGACCTCTGCACTTGAGGAACCATTGCCTTCAAATTACCCTGTTTCTGCAAATTGCCTCCAATGTTTTTCCTCTACACTACATTATTTTGAGTAAAAGCACTCTAATCCACATCTTCTATATTACCAACATTAACAACATCCCTTGATCTGGGGATATTTTTTAGTGAAATTTGAAGTGTCTCCAATACTCCATATTTCTGCACCATCGAAAAGATCTCGACATCTTGATTCCAACACAAATTGAACAGAGCAAAAAGGAGTCCGTTTGCACAAGTTATGGCCAGTCAAACCTTGGGTCAAACTACCATCAGGGGTCATCCAAGGAGTGGAAAAAATGATCATCTTAGACATTGATGGAAGTGGTGTCAAGTCGAAGAGCTCGTCGAGACGATTTCGATGAAGTTCGTTTCATCGAAAACGAAGCTCGTACGTGGGAGATATGGCTGGTCAAAGTTTCTGTTGACTTGAAGGTACATTGATGAGGTCAGCATCTGTACATAATGACGTCAGCATATGTGCAAATCAAAAGTGGACCAATCCACTGTTGACATGTGTCATTCGTATGATGATGTCAGCATCCACGTGGCAGCACAGTCATCAGTCTAGTCAGCAGTCCGTAGCACAGTTGGCAGCATAGTCAGCATGATGACGTGTCATACTCAGCGAATAAGCATCTGCCACGTGGCACCCTCTGGTGCAACACGTGGCTTGATTTCTTCCCTCCACTTTGGTCAGCAAATTTTTTTGTTTGGCAAAAGGTTTGTTAGAAGGCTCGAACTCGTGACTTCGGGTATAACAGCCAAACCACCCACTGTTGCACCACCGACGGTCTATTTACTATTATTAGAGGCAGATTTGTTTTGAGGAATGTTTGGTGCAGCATAAGAAACCAAAAGGTGGTTGGCGGGGTCAAAACCCCTCAACCAGCCTTTCACTAAAGGTGACACAAGGCCGAATTCATAACTAAGGCCTATAAAGCCAAAAATTAAGTAAAACCCACCTAAATAAATGACAAAAGGAAGTTAATAAAAAAACAAACTCTTGTATGAGTTGTTAAGGGGTTTTTTATTGTTGTTTTGTAATCATGAAGATTTTTAGCCTTATTAGGCTTATCTCATGTATAAATAGGGGTTTAGATGTGAGAGTTTCTTATGGATATTTTTCAGTCAAGTGATGAATTATTGGAATAGGTGACACGGAAGAGAGGTCTTGTGGAGATTTTTTGAGCCATTTTCATACAACAGAGTATTGTTATGTTGTCGAGGTGCTAGAAGAATGGACTTGGTGCATTTGTAATCTTTTTTGGAGATTAATTGGATCGGTCTCACTCTTTTGGAGCGGACCTGGAGACGTAGTCACGTTTGTGACGAACTCCGTTATCAAATTGCTTGCAGTTCTTCTCTCCTCTCTCATGCTCTGATTTGTCACTTTAAGTTTCAGTTTTTAATGCATATTTTAAATAATGTATGCATGAATTTGTAATTCCTTTAAGTTGTTATAATTAAGCATTCAGATTCACAATCAGTCTAGATCCTATACAGATCAAGTGGTATCAGAGCTTTTGGTGACTATTATTGCAGTTGTTTTGAATGCTAACAAGATCCAGGATTCAAAAGGGCAAAGGAAAGCTTGAAGAATTTGATCCTGAGATCGGGAAGTGAAGAAGTTTTCTAAAGATGTCTGTGTCTGGAATGGAGGTTCCTGAAGAAATTAGTGAGCAGGAGTTTCGTAGAGCATTCCTTGAGATGAAGGCTAAGGTGGACATACTTTTCCAAGAGAGACAAGAGCGGAAGGAACTTGAAGGAGGTTCATTGAAGCAAGATGCTTGTAAAGACAAGAAAGGGAAACATCATGGAGATGGTGACAAGCAACCAGATCCACCCTCTTCTCCTTCTTCTCCATCTTCTCCTCATTAGATATTTCTTTTAATCCTTTCAAGAGTGGGTATAAGCCTAAGATCAAATTGGATGTAAAATTTGACTTACAAAAGTATTATGGTGAATTAAATGCTGAAAAATTGGATGATTGGATTCAACAAGTTGAAGTCTATTATAGAGTCCAAAACCTATTAGATGATGTTGATAGGATCCAATTAGCTACTCTTCGGTTAGGAGGTACAGCTTTAACCTGGTGGGAGAGTAGGACTAAAACAGAAATTTCACAGCATGGTAGAGTCAGTTTAACTTGGGCAGAGTTTGTTAATTCTCTTAAGAAGCAGTTTTATCCCCTAGGACATATGCAATAGTTAATGATGGACTAGCAAATGTTTAGGCAAGGGAAAGGTCAAACTATCCAAGAGTACACCCATGAATTTAGGAAAAGGGCTATCACTTTGAATGTTCCTTTGTACACCCAGGACACTTTGTTGAAGTACATAAGAGGTCTGCATTCCTACCATAGGAATCCTATTTTGGTTTTGAATCCTAACAACTTGGATTAAGTTTGTGTCCAAGCTACCCACTTAGAGTCAAGGGGTAAAGGATCTTTTATTGATAAGTTTGATAATGATGTAAAGAAATCTTCTAAGGTTGCGGAGACAGGGAAAGGAAAGAAGACAACTACGGTCAAGAAGGATGATAAGCTTTCTTGCTCTCATTGTGACAAGAAGGGTCATGATGAAGATCATTGTTGGAAGTTGCATCCTGAATTGAAGCCTAAGTGGGCTCAGAGACAGAATCAGAAATAGAAGGGTAAGGAGAAAGCCACAAATGTTGTTATGGATCTTGGTTCCGATTCTGATGATGAAACTAAGATAATAGCTATGGGTTTGAAAGGTAAAGCTCCTGTTTCTAGTGTTTCCTTTGATAGTTGTGCTTCTACTTCTAAAGTTAATGATGTCTCTGAAGATAAGAAAAGGAATGAGCTTTTTCATTTAAGGGTTGTTGCTAAGAACATTAAAATTGATGCACTCATAGATAGTGGTTCTCAAGTTAACTTAATTTCTGAAGATGTTGTAAGAAGCTTGGGATTAAAAACTACATTGCATAAGAAACCTTATCCACTAGGCTGGATTTGCGAGAATGATAAATTGAAAGTAACAAGACAATGCACTTTGAGATTCACAATCACTAGTAAGTTTGTGGATGAAGTACAGTTTGATGTGGTTCCACTAGATATCTATGGGATAGTTCTGGGTAGCCCATATCTTTATGATCGGAAAGCTATTTTCTATAGGGAAAAGAATCATTATCATTTGTTTAAAGATGGCATTCAGTATATTGTACATTCTCACAGGATTAAGACTGATCGTTCTTTTACAAACACAGGGAAATTAAAGAGGATGATTAATGCAAGTAAAGATTTAACTCTTATGTCTATCAACACAGGTCGTTCTAGACAGGAACTTGGAGTAGCTAACCAGGGTCAGATGTTGCAGGATGCACCCACAGTACAGCATGAGGGAATGATGATTGAAAGCATTGATGGTCCCTTGGGTAAAAATGTTTTTGTTGTGAAGGATCGATGTGTTGTTGATTTATTCTCTTTCATCTCTGCATTATTGTTCAGCTTGATGCTAGTCAATTTTTGTTGGTTAGTGGCTACGACAGTTGATGTAGATGTTTATGGAAGTGATAGAATAATGTTTATGTTCAACAATGTTGTTGCAGTCTTTGTTGTGATTGTGAGCCAGGTATTCATATGTACAGATGATACAGGACAAGTGGGAAGGCCAAGTCCTCACTCAATGTTTGAATAAATGCCACTTTTGGAGGTCCAAAAGTTCTTCAGTGGGGAGGCCTGATTCGGGGGATATTTTTTAGTGAAATTTGAAGTGTCTCCAATACTCCATATTTTTGCACCATCAGAAAGATCTTGACATCCTGATTCTAGCACAAATTGAACGGAGCAAAAAGGAGTATGTTTGCACAAGTTATGGCCAGTCAAACCTTGGGTCAAACTGCCATTAGGGGTCATCTAGGAAGTGGAAAAAATGATCATCTTGGAAATTGATGGAAGTGGCATCAATTCGAAGAGCTTGTCGAGACAATTCCAACGAAGTTCATTTCATCGAAAACGGAGCTCGTACACAGGAGATATGGCCTGTCAAAGTTTTTGTTGACTTGAAGGTACAGTGATGACGTCAGCATCCGTACATGACGTCAGCATCTGTGCAAATCAAAAGTGGACCAATCCGCGGTTGACATATGTCATCCATATGATGACGTCAGCATCCACATAGCAGCACAGTCATCGGTCTAGTCAGCAATCCGTAGCACAGTTGGCAGCATAGTCAGCATGATGACATGTCGTACTCGGCGAATGAGCATCTGCCACGTGGCACCCTCTTGGTGCAACACGTGGCTCGGTTTCTTCCCTCCACTTTGGTCGGCGAATTTGTTTGTTTGGAAAAAGGTTTGTTAGAAGGCTCGAACCCGTGATTTCAGGTATAATAGCCAAACCACCCATCGTTGCACCACCGACAGTCTATTTACTATTATTAGTGGCGGATTTGTTTTGAGGAATGTTTGGTGCGGCACCAAAAGGTGGTTGGTGGGGTTGGAACCCTCGACCAGCCTTTCACTAAAGTGAGACTTGCCAACGGGCCACCGACGGCCGTTAAACTATATTGAGAGTCTGTTTCGTTTTGTTTATTTGACAAGGCCGAATTCATAACTAAGGCCTATAAAGCCAAAAATTAAGTAAAACCCACCTAATTAAATGACAAAAGGGGGTTAATAAAAAAACAAACAAACTCTTGTACGAGTTGTTAAGGGGTTTTTTATTGTTGTTTTGTAATCATGAAGATTTTTAGCCTTATTAGGCTTATCTCATGTATAAATAGGGGTTTAGATGTGAGAGTTTCTTATGGATATTTTTCAGTCAAGTGATGAAGTATTGGAATAGGTGACACGGAAGAGAGGTCTTGTGGAGATTTTTTGAGCCATTTTCATATGACAGAGTATTGTTATGCTGTCAAAGTGCTAGAAGAATGGACTTGGTGCATTTGCAATCTTTTTTGGAGATTAATTGGATCGGTCTCACTCTTTTGGAGTGGACCCGGAGACGTAGTCACGTTTGTGACGAACTCCGTTATTAAGTTGCTTGCGCTTCTTCTCTCCTCTCTCATGCTCTGATTTGTCACTTTAAGTTTTAGTTTTTAATGCATATTTTAAATAATGTATGCATGAATTTGTAATTCCTTTAAGTTGTTATAATTAAGCATTCAGATTCGCAATTAGTCTAGATCATATACAGATCATCACCAGTGTTATTATTTTGCATATTAATACTCCTTTGTATATTAGCAGCCTATGTATGACTATTACCCTACAACTGAGACACATTATTTTGACCAAAATTATCTATGGCTAGAGCATATAAAAATTCTAATTGCAAAGATTAATATTGTGGGGGCCACATGGGAATATGTTTTATCATACCAATATACTACGTGGGAGTATTATCTCCCAAGATAGGCTAAAATGATTATAAGGAGGTTGCTTTGTATCATTAGAGTTTCTTATTGAAAATTGCATTGAAATGGATTCAAATTCAGGTTTCCATGACCCAAAGGAGAGATTTCCATCGCGAGAATCCATTGGAAATGGTGATGAAACACAAAGTGGTTGTGTATGAGGAATAGTAGGTCTCGAGGAAGATGTAGGGACGGGTCGTTTAGAAGCTTGTATGGAATGTGAGATTGTCTCATGTGTAGTGGCAGGAGCAATTGAGGCACACGTTGGATGGAAAAGTGATTGCAAAATTGGAATTAACAATTTGCTATTTTTCCATATTGAATAGGGGTCGTGTGAGAGAGGTAGGGGCCAAAGGATTTTCAAACTCCAAGGAAGGTTGTGTATTGCCATGTGCAAGCTACCTGGGAATTAAATTCCCCAAGGAAACTTGTGATGGAGTATTAGAAACTAGCAATGGCATATGTGAATCACATGATGACACAAAATTTGACATTTTTGTAGGAGTATATCCTTCTAAAATAGGTCATAATTTTTCATATGTGTGAGTAGAATCATGTTCATAGAGTGTTGGCATCTCACAAGAAACAAGGAAATTCATGCTAGTTATTGGATGCGTAGAAGTTTAAAAATAATTTTGATTCAAATTTAAACCATGATGCATCAAAATGGGTACCGATTTTGGATGTGAAAACTATGAATCTTTGTCACTCCCAATAACATTGAAAAGCACAAATTCATTCATTAAACTAGTTTATTTGTGTAAACTTGGAACTTGTTTTTGTTAAATACAACATCCTGAGTGAAAACCAATTTATTTGTGATTAGATTCCATAATTTGAAGCCGTATTGATCTTCTTCATACCCGACAAGTATACACCACTCAAATTTGAAGTCCAACTTCATTCGCTTCTCTTTTAGGATATGAACAAAAGCTTCACAACCAAACACCCTTAGATGATTGTAGGAAATTTACCTTCCAAGCCATCTCTCCTCTGGAGTATCAAAATCCAATCTAGAAGAGGCGCTACAATTAATCAAATACACTATTGTGTTAATTGCTATCACCCAAAACTCTTTCCCAAACCTACATTAGAGAGCATTCTCTGAGCACTCTCTAGAATTGTGTGATTCAACCTCTCAGCTGCACCATTCTCTTGAGGTGTGAATGGTACAACATTAATACATTGAGTACCATTATCTGCTCAATAACCATTAAATTTTGAAGAACAAAATTTTCCCCCATTATCCATTTTCAGACAATTAATGTTGTTTGTCATTTGATTTTCAACAATAACTTTAAAAATCTTGAGTTTGGTAAAAACTTCATATTTCATATTGAGCATGTAAATCCACATCTTTCGAGTGCAATCATCAATAAATGTAACAAAATAATTAGCTCCTCCATACAGGGTTACATTTGTGGGACCGAACACGTCAGAGTGCACAAGCTCTAAAGGTTTTGTCTTTTTGTCATGTTTGGTCTTCAAAAAACTAATCCGCCTCTATTTTCTATATAAACAATGCTCACATAGGTCCAAATCCACATATTTTAATCTTAGAAGATCATCCCTTTTGAGCAAGATTTCAAGCTCCTTCTTGCATATGTGCCCAAGCCTTCTATACCATAGTTTTGCTTCATTGTTCACAAGTGCCATCACTACTCCCACTTCAATAGGACTATCTAGCACATATAATGTGCTCAATTTGCTGCCCCATGCAATTACTAAAGCCCTTTTGGTCACCTTCCAATAATTTGAAGAGAAAGTAATGCTACATCCTTGAACATCAAGTTGTTCTACAAAAAAAAAAAAAAATTCTTTTTAACTCTAGAACATGTCTTTCATCACACAGCAACCACTTGTTTCCATTCAACTTCAACATCACATCACCTTTGCCAATAATTTCACATGCCTTGTTGTCACCAAGATATACTTTACCAAATTTGTCTTCATGATAATTTTGGAAGGCTTCCTGACATGAGGTTGTGTGGAAGGATGCACAAGAATCCAACACCCACAAATTTGTTGTATTTTCACTTGTTGATAAAATTAGAACACCTTCATTTTTTTCATACGTGGTGTTCACTTTGCTATCCTTTGATTGGTTTTGCATCTTTTTGTATGACCAACAATTCTTCTTCGTATGGCCTTCTTTTCCACAAAACCAATAACCTCCATTTCTTCCCCTTGGCATTGATCGTTTCACTGATTTGATCTTCTTCAATGATTATTTATGCCCCTTTCTTAATGTCTACCTCTATTGCTAAAAATCAAGGCATCATCGGATGCAGTTCCTTGATTTTTCCTTTGCATAGCTTCGCTGAGAAGAGTTGCAACAACATAATCAAATTTGAGTTTTGCTTTCTAAAATATGAAGGTATTGATTGCCATCACAACACCTTCCCAACTATTCAGAAGAGAACACAACAATAAGATGGCTTTGATTTCATAACCCAAATTGATATTTATCGAAACCAACTGATTGATTAAAGTATTGAATTTGTTTAAATGGTTTGACATGATTCCACCTTCCTTCATTTTCAGATTATATAACTTTTCTATGAGGTAAACTTTGTTTAAATTCGAAGCCATCTCGTACATGTCTATTAATTTGTTCCACAACTCTTTTGAGGCCTTCTCTGCTATGATGTTGAAAAGAACGTTGCTAGATAATGATAAAATAATTGTAGCTCTTGCTTTCTTATCTAACTTTTCCCAATCTTCATCTAACATCACAATTGGCCTCTTTGTTTTTCCTTCCAATGTAAGTGAAAGATTGTCTCCAATAAAAACTCCATCTGCACTTTCCACAATTTGAAATTCTACCCCGCAAACTTCTCTATCTTCCAAGCTCTAATACCAATTGTTGATGAATTTATTGCAAACTAAATGAAAAGAAGATTGAAAAAATTAAAATCAGAATTAAGATAATTTACAAAACACGACGAGTACGAAAGTCTTAGAGATTTATAGTGGTTCACCAATTTGGCTACATCCACTTTAAAACAAGCGAAATATCTTTATTATCTCATATGTTCGAATACATTTACAGCAGCATAACATCAACAATTATATGATGCCAATTACATTATCCAAAAAGAGAATATGAAGAGACAATGCAATTGAAGGGAAAGACAGGGTGACTGTTGGGCTTCGACATCCAACAGTGAATACACGAAAAAATGTTTAGATTAGTGTCACCAATAATCCCCACACGAACACTGTCCATCCTTAAAATGATGGAATCGATTCGCATCCCTCAGAAGAATTTCCCGAACGCCAATCCTGGAGATGAACTTGATTGCAGAGTGACAATCACCACATACTCGAAGGTTCTTTATAACTTGAATAGTTTTCTGAGGATCTATATTGATAAGTCCAAATGCAACTGCCAGCTTTTCGCTATGGTGGGAAAGCATATCTTCCTTCTGTTCCTCCTCCACATCATTCAGCGCAAAGCTTTTATCAGGAACATAACCTGCCTCTTTCATCTGCCTGGACAATCTCTCCAACTTTGAATGAATTTCTTTTGTTTGAGGATGTGACCTGTCACCTACGAGGAATGTATGGACCTGATGATTAAATTCAATCCAACTGCAACCAGGCTTCTTTCTCACATTCCTATCTTTCATCATTTTCCGAACCTTTTGGAATGCATTCCACTGGCCAGATTCAGCATATATGTTTGACAGTACCACATAAGGTCCAGGATCTTTAGGGTTCAACTCAAAGATGTGTTCTGCAGCACACTCTCCTAACTCAACATTCCTATGGATTCTACAAGCACCGAGCAAAGATCCCCACACTGTAGCATCTGCTTTGATTGGCATTTTGTTGATTACATTGTGTGCCTCATCAAGCCTACCAGCACGGCCAAGAATGCCAACCATGCAGCCATAGTGTTCCATTGAAGGCACAATATGAGAGTACTCACTCATAGAGTCAAAGATTCGGCAGCCCTCATCAACTAGGCCAGCGTGACAGCATGCAGACAAAACACCAACAAAGGTGATATCGTCTGGAATCACCCCAAACCTTCGCATCCTGTCAAACAGCCTTACAGCCTCCTTCCCCCGGCCATGCATTGCATATGCTACTATCATCGCAGTCCACAACACTGCATTCCTTCTACGCATTTTGTCAAACAGTACGCGAGCCATCTCTATATCCCCACATTTTGCATACATATCGACAATAGCACTTTCTACAAATTCGTCAAATTGAAACCCGCGTTTCACAATTTCATCATGGACATCCTTACCTCGTTCCAGAGCCGCGAAATCAGCACATGCCGCAAGGACACTGGTAAGAGTTTTTACGTTGGGCTTCACATCCACATCCTGCATTTGCCCATAGAGTTTCAAAGCTTTCTCTCCCTGTCCATTCCGGACATACCCTGCAATCATGGCAGTCCAGGATATCACATTTCGTTGAGGCATTTTGTCAAACACGTCGCGTGCCAAATCTAGATTCCCACATTTACCATACATGTCTACAATGGCATTCTCCACAACAACATCAAACTTAAACCCACTTTTCTTTATTTCTTCATGGATTTCCTTGCCCTTTTCCGCAGCTGCCAAATTCGCACAGGCAGTAATAATACTAGCAAATGTGAATTCATTAGGTTTTATGCCTTTTTCTTTCATCTCGTAGAACAACTCCAAGGCTTCCAGGTAAAAATTATTCCTAACAAATGCTGATATCATGGCAGTCCAGGAAAACACATCTCGTTTCGGCATTTCAACAAACACATTGCGAGCGTCCTCCACGCTGCCACATTTGGCGAACATTTTGATAAGTTTGTTCCCTAAGAAAGTATCTGATAAAAACCCACGATCCTTCATATGGGTATGGACTAATTTGCCCTCAAAAATGCTTCTTTTCTTGATGCATTCTTCCAAAAGGCAGACGTATACGGAAGAATCTGCAGTATGTTTGGTGGACTGCAGAATTTTAAGTGTTTCCTTTACTTTTCCTTGCTTACAGAGCGTTTTGGGATCAAGAAACTTAAGACTGCCAGATGTGTATTTTCTTTGGAGGAGCTGAAGCATTTGGCTGCCAAAGAACGAAATTTTGTTCGGCCAAAATTTTAACGCAGCGGGCTCTGCTAATCGCAGTGCCATTTGTCATTCGTTGTGCAAAGTTCATGAAGCAAAAGAAAGATACCTCCATCGAACGTATGCTGAAGACCAGGGAGGTCGTTTTTCATAAATTGACGTCTTAATTTTTAAGGAGGTATTTTTCTTTTTAAAGAAAGCATGAAGGCACTAAATTGGTGTATTTGAACGTTTTGAATTTAATTGTGAAGGTTTTTTAAATAAAAAAATATATAGTTGAATTCAATAGTATTAAAATACATTTTTATGGAATATAGAAAAATTATGTCTATATTTTCTATTTATAATGAAGCATTTTAGGAGGATTTGTGCAAGGTTTTAAAATTATGAAAGAGATTAGATTTAAGATCTAAATTATTAAAGAGATAGGCCTTAAGATATAAAGAAAAATGTACAGTAAATTGGATTTTAACTTTGAAAAATAAAAGTTCTTACATTTATCATTCATTTTTTTGTGGGATAGGACTTAATTTTCTCACATCAACGTAAGATTTTTTTAATCCATGCTACATCACTAAAAGGCACTTAGTAAATTCTAAGCAATTTTTTGAAGAGAAAAAAAATTTGAAAAGTTCTTAGATTTATCATTCATTTTTTGTGGGATAGAGCTTAATTTTCTCACATCAACTTAAGATTTTTTAATCCATCCTACATCACTAAAAGGCACGTAGTAAATTTTAAGCAATTTTTTGAAGAGAAAAAAAAATTGACATAATAATTACTATTAGTTGCTCCTACAAAATTCATAGAACAAACTTCCTTTTTTTTAGACTGCAAGAATTGGTCGGGTATCCGTCCCCTTATAAACTGCAGTGCGATACCACAGGTTTGGGGGGAGTCTAGACCTTGTGACCACTTGCCTGCAATAGGATGTTTTAGCCAATCGAGGTAGGTCCCCCGCCCCAATTCATAGAACAAACTAAATATGAAAACAAGTTCCTTTTTTTTTACTAGCACACACTAAAAAGTTATAAATAACCCTCTCTCTAAGACCATAACCTAAAATATCTTGATTTGTTTTACATTTTATATTAAAATAAAATATTAAAAATAATAATTAACTTGCTTTTACTATTGTGTAATGAATCTATCATTAAAGCATTAGGTTTTTGACATAGCTATATGTTAAGTTTTTAGAGCTACATTGCTTTAAATAGTAATGCTAAATAAGTAAAATTGTCTAATATATGAGAAGAAGATGATACTTAAAATTGGGACAATTTAGGATCTTGTCTTTCCAAATGAAACGGTCTTACATTTAATCTTTTTATAAATGAGTGTTAAGGGAGTGAATATGGTCTTCTAAGTAGGTTTGTATCCAAAGGTCTTAAGTATATGGGGAATATTTGACTTATCATGTTAATGGTAGCTAGCTTCAAGTTTTAAAAATATGTTAAATCATGTTTGAAAGTTTATGCAAAATATTTTTATTGTTCTACATTTAGGCCCCCTTAAGATTATAGTTTATGCGTATTTCTTTAACAAGTATCATATCATTTTAGTTGTTAATTCTACACATTAAGATCTTTGCTTTAGGTTATTGCCTTATTCAATTTGATCACATGAAATATAATTTATGGATTGACAAATAGACTAATTTATTAAATTAACCTATAATTTATATTGAACATGCAACAAAATTGTGAAAGGAAAACACAAAATCACATTACACATCTAAAGAGAATAAGGGATGGCATATATAACTATTTTAGTCATAATATAAATAAGATATCATAAATATGTATATGTGATTGGGCCTAGAAAATAAAATTGTGTACTCCCATGTTTCTATCGTGTCAAAATGTGTTACAAAATGATGAAATATGTATAACCCTTAATCTAGAGAAGATTAAGTATATTCAAATTTTAGAGTCTAAGAAAATATAAGGCATATTTTTTGGGGATGTCAATATGTTAAAAAGTAGTGGAATATTGCTTTTAATGACCTACCAACTATCTTTGGGCATAATTTAAACTGGAAAGAAGCCCTTCTTGGGGTTGAGTTACATCATGATATTATTGGTGATGGATTTAGGAATGTCATTTTATCTTATATATGGAGAAATAGCTGTAAAGTTGTCTTTGATAACCTTAGTGATCACTAGGGAAATGCACTTCTAGGGCTTTACTCCAACATTTATTATTGTCTTATTTCTCTTTTTTCTCATCTATAGACTAAGGATGAAAAGAATTTAAAGATTGATTTTCAAATACAACATATCAAACTCCAAGTTAACCAATTACTCGACAAAAGAAAGGTTACTATAACTCAGGGCCTAAAGTCTTACTTTCAAGACTAATTCATTTATTTGTTCATGATCAGTCCTACAGGCTCTTCATGTGGTTTTTTGTTGTTGTTTCATGTTGCCACAATTGTATTTTTTATTTTTGTTCATGTTTCTATTGTCATGTATTTAACATATTGTTGTTGTTGCTATTGCTGGCAGTTATATTGTTGTTGGTCTTGTAATTGTACTGTTGTAGTTATTTTATTTGCTATTGATAATGTTGCTACATCTATTTTTCATGTAAACATTGTAACTATTATTGATATAGTTTCTTTTTAGTTGTTTTGTATCAACAAATCTTTTTTTATATTATGCATTATCAATAAAAAAGATATATCATTTGTAATATTAGAGTTATATTATTTCACAACATAAACAAAAGACCAACAACATTCAAAGAAAGCACACATACAAAAGAATCAAGACCAAAAAATATGAAACTATAAAATATTACCATGATCGATCATTAAAAAATAAACTACCACTAACAAACAAGAGAATAATAAATACTACCATACATAGGAGTAAAGTACTAACAATGCATTATCCAATAACTAAATAATACCATTGATTGGCTAGCCCAAAAAAAATGAAAAGTACAAATATACTATTTTTATAATGATAGTATTATTCTTAGATTAAAAATATAATGCTTTGATAATATATTTTTATGATCATAAAAATGCAATTAAATCTATTAGAAAAATAGTGTTGGTATAGATATTACTAAAGATAAACTAAAAAACTCAACATGTAAATATGGACTATAAAGTTAACTATTTAGTTAAGGATAAATTACAACATAAAATATAAAATTCAATGGTAATTATTAAAAAATATTAGAATTATAAACAAGATGAAAAAGGATAAAAAAGGAAGGAGATAACAAATATTTTTGTATTGTTGTAATGAGGAACAAAGTTTTCTTAAGTTTAATATAGGCTAATCAAATCATAGCATTAACTTAATATAAATTAATTTAAAATAATTAATTAAGAGCTATAAGCATAGACATCAAATCTATTCGGTCCACGATAATGATTTTATTGATTGTGCACTTCTATTTTCTCATTGTAGACAATTAAAAATGACTAATGCATTTTTATCTTTTCATTATATTATTCTCATCATAAATTCTTTTTTATATATTAATTAAAATATATATTTATTTATATTTTATTTTTTATCTATAATAATTAAATAATTTTTAATTATTTAATTATCTTAATATTTTAATATCTATATTAATTAAATATTTTTATTACTTAATTAATTACCTTTTTCTGTTATAATTAAATATTTTTTTAATTAAGAAGCCTGGCACCCTCTGCTCCGAAAACTTTCACAACTGCGACCTCCGATCAGGATATTTGTGTGCACTCCTTAGTGACGAACCATGGCTTGGAGGGTGTCAAGAATGTGAAGTCAGTTTTGTCATGCCCTAATGCGAATACAGAGGCATTCGTGTGTGGGCATTCACAGGTGGGGAGTGGTGTTTCTACTCTCCTGTTGGATGGCTCACGGAGTGCGAGCAATGGTGGTCTGGGATTGGAAGGTAGAAAAAAGAGATCTGTAGATTGTCTTCCTCACATAGCGATGGCTGGCAATCCGAACCTGGGTGTTGTTGGAGGCAAGAAAATTTTTATGGATTCCTTAGTCGTGCACCTGCATTCTCCGTGCAATATTCACCATGGGGTGAGGGGAAACCCTAGCTTGTAGGATACCGGATTTACCACACACAATTCTGATCCCCAATTGTCTCAAGGCAGCACCCCATTGATTCCCCCTTTTCTTGTTCGGTACTCATCCTCTGCACTGGAGATTTGTCTTGACAACTTCACCTGTGATAGGAAAGATTATTTGGTGGATCATGCTCTGATATGTCAGTTCACAAAGGTCTAGCCTAAACTCTGTGATCTTCATTCATGGATTGATGCAAACTGGAAGGATTATCTAGAAGATGAAATCAGTATCTATCCATGTGCAAAAGGGTTTTTCATCTTAGAATTCAAATCTATAGAAAACAAAGAAATGGTGCTCAAAATTGGTCTATGGTTTTTCCAAGGCAATTTTTTATGCACGAAAACCTGGTTCCCCTCATTCGATCCACGTAAAGAGACTTTTTCAATGGCATTCTTGTGGATTCATTTACCCTACCTCCCCTTGCAGTTCTAGGAAATTGGTTGTCTAAAAGTAATTTTTAACAGTCTGGGGAAATATTTT
The DNA here is from genome assembly GCA_007258455.2 of Sequoia sempervirens. Classification (NCBI taxonomy): domain Eukaryota; kingdom Viridiplantae; phylum Streptophyta; class Pinopsida; order Cupressales; family Cupressaceae; genus Sequoia; species Sequoia sempervirens. The sequence goes on along the minus strand of VDFB02086081.1, from coordinate 81,727,309 downwards.
TGCCTCTCTGAGGAGACAATCAACTACGAAAACTCAACTTTTGCACACTTATGTGTTGAGATGGATGTCTCAAAGGGTCTTCCTATAGAAATTTTTCTTAAAGTTGGTAAGATATGATGGTGCTAAACAATAGATTATGAAAATATTACATTCAGATGTCGAATTTGTTTTGCCACAGACCATGGTACCGCTCAGTGTAAAAGAAGACGTTTTGGGGAGCATGCCAATTTAGTTCCTAATTACAAACCCTCATGGTGGGAAGCAGTTGAATCTTGCAATTATGTAATTTCTCCTCCTTCGAAGCTTGAAACTCCTTCCTCCCCCACATTTCAGATTCCAGCTCCTATCTTGTCCTCCTTGGTGAATGGAAACAATCTTGAGACAAAGTCAGATTCAAAATCAAATGATGTCCGCACTACTGCTTCATCTCTACCCTTGGAGGTAGCCAACACTTTGTCATCCTCTCCTACCATTTTGCAAGGAAAATGTTTTGATACAATCACTACAAAATCCTCCTCATTTGCTTCAGGGATTACATAGTCGGTCACCCATGAAAGTGTAGAAGTATCACCTACATATTCTATAGCCATACGCAATGAGGAAGAGAAGAATGGGGTGGGGTGTACTGATTCAGTCTCTGCCTCCGAGATAGATTCGAATTGCACTAAAGTCAAGCAGAAGAAATATCTTCCCTCTATCTGAATGACATTAAGTTCTTTGAAGAAATGGATTCAATGATTATTATGTAAGCAGTAGTATTGGATTGTCTAATGTGGGTAGTCATAGATTGCACCCCAGATGGTAAGGGCATGCATCTATTCTCTCTTTTGATGGGAGTTGTCCCCTTGACAGCACTTACCAACCAATATATATATATAATTATAAAACTATGTAATTAGGTAACATTTCTCTTAATAATTAAATCTTTCCCTCCAAAATAAATAAAATTATGTCTCCAACTATACTTTAATGAATTAAATAAATTTATTTAATTTAATCTTATCTGTTTACTAATTTTAGCTCCTACCCTATCTTAATTTTTCCTATCCGTTGATTCTTTTAATTAATCTCCACTATTGATCAAATATCAAGTGAGACATATAAGTAAAACCTTTAAGTCACACATCATCTCCTAGATCTATCATTGTCTAGAGCTAGCAATTATCAAGAGCACTATTATTATCGAGCATTATTAAGATTTCATATCATCTAGCTACTATTTATTATCTTTGATCAAATATCATTATCTTGACCATCACATTATAATTTTGTTTTCATGGTTATGTTATTTTGAAGGGAAACCCACATACCAAGCATTCAAGCTACTATCAAAGAAACAATGGAGCAAATCAAGGTCTTTGTTATTGCATTATTGTTTATTATTTGATTCATGCTTAGATCTTAAGCTTTATTGAGTGGTTGTTGAGTGTTAGTTTGGTACTTTCATTATCTATTGTTCTTATTTTATATGATTCACATTTTCATTTTCAACATCCAAATTTTGGCACGCTTGGTGGGACCCATATTCATGAATTTATTTAACAATATATTTTTTTCCAAGAAATTTAGATTTTTAAAGGTTACATGTGTAGAGTCATGCATTTGAGTTGAATTGAGGTGTATTTGAGCAGACACAAGGCACATTTGGTATATATATATATATATATATATATATATATATCTGTATATGTATGTATGTATGTATGTATGTATGCATGTATGTATATATTGGATAAAATTTTCTTGGTAGAGGTCTTTCACAATCAAATCACAGAGCGACACTTTTGATTTGTTCTATTGTACTTTTAAGGTGATTTTTCACACTTTTGAGCTATTATGTTTTGAATAGGACAACTAAGAAGGGGTGTCAATTAGTAGGACTTCATATATTTTAACCTTTAATTCAATCACCGAAACTAATACATGAAATATCTTAAATGACTAATCATCATAAATCAATGCAGAAACTCAAATCCAACACATAAACACATTAACACCAAATTTACATGGAAAACCCAATAAGGAAAGAACTATGGTGAGGATTAACTCACACTATAGAGAATATCAAAATCGATTACAATAAGGCTCACTGCTTGAAATAAGGACTTGTTGTGGCCCACAGGGCTACAACCTAGAGGGCTCACTACCACAAAGATACAAAGAAGACAAAGAAGACTTGCTACAGAGAGACTACAATCTTGATGCAATGGGGGAGGTCCTGTAATCTCACTAAACATAATTCCAAACAGTAATCACAATCCTCAAGTCACAAATTTTCACAACGCTTTACTTTTGCCAAATCAAGCTCTCCTTATAGCATTCCAAACCCACTAAATCAGGTATATTTTCTCAATCACTTCTTTTCAAGGTAAGTGCACCAAGATGGTTCCCAAAAAGGGGGCTTAAGTGGCCACTTTTTTTCTGAAATCAAGAAATGCTGACCTTGGATGTGAAATTGAGGATAGTTACGCTCAAAATTTTGAGATGGAACAAAAAAAAGGATCAAAGTGCTCTGAGTCTACTTTCTAAACTACTAATTTATTTTGAAAATGGTTGAGATTAAGGGGTTCAAAAGAGGGATGTACAATTGGTGTTGTTTTTGTCAATAACATAGCAACTCTTCTACACAACCCAAGCACGGTGAACTTTTTTGTAGTATTTTTAAAATCGCTATAGTCAGTTAGCTAATAGCATCTAGTTGGTGCACAATTTTTCTGATAATTTTTAATGAATATTTGTTTTTTACTAATTTTCTAAGTGGGAACTTCTGAAAAAGGGAATTTTGGCCGTGCTCCACCTACAAAATTTTGAAAATAATTGATTTTTTTTCTTTTCTTTTTTAAAATTTGTAGAATGGAGTCTAGTTTCTAAAAATGTAATTTATTTGAAATTTTGATGAACGGTTAATTTATAACAAAAAAAACACTAAACACTACTTTTTGGAAAAAAACATACATACAAACAAAAGAAATTATGGATGAAAGGCTTAACATTGTCGAAAAGTGAAAAAAATTACATCGTTGGATAGCTAAGAGAGAACCTAACATTACCCATGTTTTTGATTTTGTCAATATTGAACTAGATGCAATCTTGATGGTGAGCACGGACCCGATTATGTGAAAAATTTTAGAATTTGCAAAAACACGTCTCTAGCCTTGTTGGGAATGCCCTCCAAGCCTTTGGGTTGGTATTCCAAGGTAAATAATTTCACTTCTTTTCTTTTTTTTAATGCTAAATAACGCGTGCGCGTTATAACATGCTCGTGTTATAATGCGAGCGCATTTTTTAAAAAAAATTCATAAGTGGCCAAAAAATTGGTACCCAACTTCATGCACCCGCCCTTCAAACCAATACCAATCCTATTTCAAGGACCCATTATTGAGCTTAACAACATACCAAACAATCATCTAAGGTTTTTTTGTAACAAATTTCTCAAATCAGGCTTTTCACACCTTTTGGGGGCTCAAATTAGCCTTCTTTTCCAAAACAACTACTCACAAAACCTTTACACAAGTTGGAAATGCAATTGGTAAGAAATACCAATGTGTCAAACCCATATAATCTTCAATTAGATTTGAGAGATACAAATATCCAATAGCCAAATCACTAAACCCTCATTTTAAGCCTAGAAATTAGGCGTTTATTGAAAACACCTTTCCCACACTCAAGCAATATTTCCAACTCTTCAATCAGGTCCAAAACAACCTGCAAAAACTCAAATTACCATAAAATTACACTGCCTTGGAACCTATTTCACAATTTGACTTATCAAAACCACACTTTTCATATGGAAAATTCATTATTTCATACTAGGGGTTCACACTCATCTCCTTTCCAGACCTCCCCTTCACATACTCACCATTCTCTCACCTTCCCCTAACAAAATATACCCATTCCACCAAGTAACAAAGCAGACAGAAAGGTGGAATGGGTTAGTTCATGCTTTCAACTAACAAAACCTTCAAATACCCTGTTTCTAGCTAGTTTGAGAGATCAGTCAAATAAATGTACAAAAAATTATTAAGGAACCCTCAATTTGGATTCAATTACAAGTTAAAACAATATATTATGCTTCCCCAAAAATATTGAACCAAAAAAGTTGTTTTACAGCCTCTACAAGTGCTGGAAAATGTGCAAAAATAGAAAAACTTTAAAAATCAATCACAAAGCTTATTGTTTTTCTTTCCAATAATCAAAAATCTTCAAAAACTTCTTACAATGATGGATTTTCACATATTTATTCTTTTTCTCAAGCAAAAACAACTCTCTAAATTCCCTTAACTTCCCTTTGAACTCTATGACTGTTAAGATTCCCTTAAAAAGCAACTTTTACAACTTTATTATTTTGACAACTTTGCCAAAAATGCAATTTTTTGCAAATGTCAAACTAAGTACCCCCCTAAAACACCTAACATGACTTAAAAATGACATATTACAATCTTAAATGGTCTTTAAGACCTTATTTTATGCATATCTATCAAAATGCTAAAGCCTAGACAATAATTTGTTACCTTGACAACATTTATCTAATGGTGCTCCTGCACCATACACCCCAACTTGAAAATTTTCCAAGTCCCTTGGAAAGATGAATGTCACATGTCCTCCTTTATATTCTTCATGCCTTTGACTTCCTTGATTGTCTTCAACTATTCCATTGTATTCTTGTTCTTTGTTTCCTTTAACATTCTTGATCTTGTCTTCATCTAAAACTTACTTCACACTGTCACACAACACTATGGGGTGTTTGCCAACTTTTCCATCTCCAAATACTGTTATTTCACCTTTATTTTCATATGTGCTCTATCCTCCAACATCTGCCTTCACTTTACCTTGCTCTCCATGCATCATCCACTGTTTAATACTCATGCCAATTGCTCTTTCCTTACTATCAACTATCCCATAAGACCTCTTTATCTCTATTAGACATGTGCTTTCCTTGTTTACTATCCTATCAACATCCAAAGCCTTTATCTCCTTGTCCACTATCTTAGGTCATTCTCCCAAGGTTCTGTTTCAACATCTTTATACTGTCTTTTCACTGTACGAGCAACTTTCCAATTTATTGTCCCATCACAAACCTTTATCTTCTTTTCTTCTACCTTACCAATCTCAGTACTTACACCTTTGAACTATCTTGTTACTTGTTTCCCTATTGCTACATGGCACTCAACTGTCCCAATCAACACATTGTCACTCTCTTCTTGCCTTTCCAAAGGCCTTCTACCCTTACACTGCACTATATCTTCCTGAGACCCACTTGCTTCTACTTTCTTGTTCCATATGAAGGCATTCCTCTTTATCATTGCTTGCACCTTATCGGACGTCATTTCCCTTACTTACTGTTTGCACCTTGTCTTGTTTTGCATTGGCTGCCAAATCTACACTCTTACCTTTACCTTCCTCAACATGCACATACTCCTTTCTCCCTAACATAATAATCTCACCATATTCTTCTATTCCCTCAACCAATGGAGTTAACATGAACTCTCTCTCATACTTTTCAATGATGTAAGTATTTTTTCTACCATTATACAAGGTTGACCTATCAAACTGCGAGGGCCTTCCTAACAATAGATGACAACAACTCATGGGTAGTATATCACAAAGAACTTCATCTCTATATGGACCTATCTAGAATTAAACTCTTGATTGTTCACTCACCACCAAAGATTGACTATCACTAACTGATGACACCCTACATGGCCTTTCTCTAGGTACTTTATGCAAATGCAACTTTTCCACCATTTCACTAGACACAATGTTATCTATACAACTAGATTCAACAATCACTTTGCATACCTTTTCTTTACATCTGCAGGTTGTCTTGAACAAAGCTTTTCTTTGAAGAGCTCTTCCTCCTTTGTGGTCTTCAAGATTTGTTTCTTCATCATCAGCATTTCACCAACTTTAGCCCTTGCAACCAATCTATTTGAAATTGAACTACTTTTAGCTTCATCTTCATGAACAATCTATGCTCTCCTATCTAGTTTTCTTTCCCCTCCACTTGAAGTTGAACCAACCTTCTTAGGGCACTTCCAAGCAGGATGACCATACTCTTGACAATGATAACATATACTTGCAAAAGTGTCTGAATTTCTTCCTCCTCCAAATCTGCCCCTTGTGCCTCTATATCCACCTCTTAAATATACAACTTGTTCATCTCTCTTGCTTGGTTCTTATTGATTTTTCAGTTGCTTTTTTTGGAGTAGAGAAAGATCCTCTTCCTCTCATGGTGTTGCCTCTTCCTCTTACTATTTTCTCTTGTCTTCTCTTGAGTTGCTCTTCTGCTCTTATTGTCATTTGAAAATATTGCTCAACTATCTTTGGTGCCAATAGAATGTTTTCATCTTGAATATTATACCTTAGGCCATTGAGATATCTAGCTACTCTTTCTTCCTTATCCTCCTCGTGCTTAGTTCTTATACTTAGCCTATAAAATTCCTCAGTATATGTTTGCACACCTTGTTCTTTTTTCCTAAGATTTTGTAACCTTTTGAGTAATTGAACATTATAATCACAAGGAAGGAACTTACCTTTCAATTTTTCCTTCATTCTCTCCCATGAAGTTATCTTGTTCTTTCCCTTTCTATTCCTTTCATCTTGCACAAAGTTCCACCACAGTAAAGCATGTCCTTTCAATTTGGTTTTGGCCTTCTTCACTTTTTGTTCTTCATCAATCTCCTCACTTTCAAAATAGTTCTCCAAAGCCCCTACCTAATCCAAGAGCTCTTCTCCATCTAGTTTTCCCCCATACATAGGCACATCCATTTTTCTATGTCCATCTTTCTTCATATCCTTCAAAAGCTTCATCATCCTCACATCATCTGGATCCATCTCTTCCTCTTCACTGGAAGTCTCTTCTTCTTCAGTATCACTCTCATCCATATCCACACCAGGTTTTAATTTCAATGCATCCATCTCTCTTCTCAAGGATTATATTTATCTAGCCTACTCATACATCTTCCTTCCAACTATGCTTTCTTTAGGAGGCATCTTCACAATCTTGCCTCTTCACCTTCCAAGCTTTCTTTTACAATCTTCAACTTTCTTCTATAGGAATTTGGTATCTTTGCTCTGATACCACTTTGATGCAATGGGGGAGGTCTTTCAATCTCATTAAACATAATTCCAATTAGTAATCACAATCCTCAAGTCACAAATTCTCACAGCACTTTACTTTCACCAAATCAAGCTATCTCCTTGTAGCATTCCAAACCCACTAAATCTGGTATATTTTCTCGATCACTTCTTTTCAAACCAATACCAATCCTATTTCAGGGACCCATTATTGAGCTTAACAACATACCAAACAATCACCTAAGTTTTTTTTGTAATAAATTTCTTAAATCAAGCTTTTCACGCCTTTTGGGGCTCAAATTAGCCCTCTTTTCGAAAACAACTATTCACAAAACCTTTCCACAACTTGGAAACTCAATTGGTCAGCAATATCAATGTGCAAAACCATAGAATCTTCAATTAGATTTTAGAGATATACAAACATCCAATAGCCAAATCATTAAACCCTCATTTTAAGCCTAAAAACTAGGGGTTTATTGAAAAACACCTTTCGCACACTCAAGCAATCTTTCCAACTCTTCAATCAGGTCCAAAATGACCTGCACAAAATCAAATCACCATAAAATTATGTTACCTCAGCCTATTTCTCAATTTGACTTATAAAAACCACACTTTTCATATGGAAAACTCATTATTTCATACTAGGGCTTCACACCGATCTCCTTTCTAGACCTCCCCTGCACAAAATCACCATTCTCTCACCTTCCCCTAAAAAAATATACCTATTCCACCAAGTAATAGAGTAGACAAAAAGGTGGAATGGGTTAGTTCATGCTTTCAACTAACAAAACCCTCAAATACCCTATTTCTGGCTGGTCTGAGAGATCAGTCAAATGAATGCACAAAAACTTATTAAGGAACCTTCAAGCTAGATTCAAATACAAGTTAAAACAATATATTATTGGTGTAGAATAGGGTGGAAACCTTCTCACAATGTCATACAAATGAACATCAGATCAACTTCAAAATAGATTTCAAAGAACTCATCAAAATTCACCTTTTGAGCATGCTTCCCTTGTAGCATAGGCAACTTAGTTAAGAGCTTTTACACTAATTTTTTCCAAAACACTTCACAAATAAAATTGAGAATCAGATACCCTTTTCAGGGTTATACAATATATGAGAAATCTAATATTGGCTCCTTTGGACCATGTGCTTCAAAATTGACATTTTCACAATTTTAGGCCTCCAAATAGGCCATTTTTATAAAGGAATTGTGTATTAAACTCTCTCTTTATCCCAAATTCAAATTCTAAAGTACTAGGTAGGGTTCCAATCCACCAAATCCACAATCAAACTTCCATGGTACGGCCTCCAACCTATAAAACCCCAAAACCCTTGTTTTTTAGCCAAACCAAGAGGATTTATTGAAAGTAGGGGTTCCAAGCCACTCAACACGCAACCAAATCACAAGGAACCCTTCATAGGGCCTACACAAACTAAAATGACACTCATATGACCTTGTCTCTCATTATTTTACCAAATAACCATCATGGTTGCTCACTTTTACATAAAAATTGGCACTGCCCAGCATAGATCATTACTCTACCAACCAATTTCTTGCTCACCTAGACTCCTAAATGCATTTAAAATATAACCTAATAGGATACACACCAATCCACTAAGTTACAGATCCATTAAAGTGGGTGGATTGGAGAAAATCATTACATTATGGTCCTCAAACCCTTACATAGCCAAAACAAGGCAGTCTTGAAGAAATGAATGAAACCCTCTTCAAATGTGGATTTAAGACAACAAACTAGGTTCAAATGGATGTTAACACATGTATCAACAACCACGGAGATCTTCAAAGAATTATACACCTATATGGATCTGTATAGAGAAGAAAAACATAGGAAAACACAAAAAAAATACTAAAATCGGGAAGATTCTTTATTAAATTTGATTCCAATCTCAAAGATCAACCCCCATTCAATATTTTACATCACATTTATATTGTTTTCATTCAAACTCAACTTCTCCAATGTATCTAACTTCCTTTTGAACTCCTTAACTAACTTTATTTCTTGACAACTTTGCAAAAAATGCAATTTTTCCAAATGTCAAGCCAAATTTCCCTCCCTAAACACCTAAAATGACTCAAAAAGAACAATACATAATAAAATGGTCTCATAGACCTTATTTTAAACAAAATTCATCAACAACCTACAATCTAAACCTTAAACCCATGAATGAACCAAACACTTTAAATGGTGCCCCTGCACCATACACCCCACTTTTAAAGACTTCCAAGTCCCTTGGAAAAGTTCCTGTAGCTTGTCTCCTTAAATTATTCATGTATTTTTCCTCTTTGATCCCCTTTGTCAAGTTCCTTTGTCTTTTCATTGTCTTCATCTTCCTTGACTTTGTATGCATTTTATTTAGGTTTATCTTTGTCCTGCTGCACTGTGGGGTGTTTCACCATTCTTTCACCATCAAACACTACTATCTCCTCTATCTTTTGCACTGCACCCACTCTCACAACATCTTATATCAACTTCCCTTCAACCCTTTTTTCACTCCATTGTCCCTTATCCACTTGTTCTACACCTTTATCACTATCCTTTGTACAATCAGACTTTACTCCTTCTATCAGACGTGTAAGTAATTATTTCTTTGTCCTTTTTATTGTCAAACCTGTACCTTCCTCTTCTATTGTCCTATAACCATCACAACCCTCCATCTTCTTGTGCTCTATCTTATCAACCTTGCACTCTTCTATACCAACAACCATGTTACCCTCTGTCTCATCAACATCATAGTGTCTTATCCTCTTATGCACTGTATTGTTACTTTCACAAACCTCTTCCTTCTCATTAGTCAACTGCCCCTTCTTTATTGTCATAACTATAGGGAACATAACCAACCCTACAAGCACTCCTTCATTGTTTTCTTGCCATTCCAAAATATTTCCACCTTCATACTACCAAGATATATCAATCTAAGACACCTTATCATTCCTTTTCTTCTACCATACAAAAGCATGCTTCTTTCTATCTGCCTGCAAACCACACTTATCCTAGCATTACTCATTTTCTCTTCACCTATTGTTCTATCATCATTAACCTGCTCCATACCTCCAAACATTTTTTTTTCACTATCCTCAAGCCTTAAAGGATCCTTCTTGATAAAAATCACTACCTTAGACTTGCCCTTATCTTTTCCACTTTCTTGAAAAGGAGTTAACTTGAAACTCTTATCATCCTTCTTGATAGTATATGTGTTTCTCTACCATCATACATAGACCTCCTATCAAATTGCCATGGTCTCCCCAATAGCAAATGAAAGCAATCCATTGGTAACACATCACACAAGACCCTATCTTTGTACTCCCCAATCTAGAAATCCACATAGGCTTGTTCATTTACCACTGAAATTTGACTATCATTCACCCAAGAAACTTTGTAAGGTGCTACATGAGGTATCTTCTCTAGCTTTAACTTGTCTACCATCTCCCTAGACACCATATTATCTTGAGAACCTGAATCAATAACAACTTGACACACTTTACCTTTGCATTTGCATGAGGTTCTAAGGAGACTCCTTATTTGGCTCATATCTTCCTCCTTAGGTGATTGCAACAAGGTCCTCATCATGAGTGCTTCTCCACCTTTGGATCTATAGGTCTGCTTGAACTTTCACATTCTTCTTCTTGGATCAGTTGAGTTATTCTCTCACTCTTCCTATCACCACTTGAAAATGAACTTTGGTTTTGAGGACACTTGAAAGATGGGTGTCCAAATTCATTGCATCTATAACACCTACCTGCAAACTCACTAAAATATCTCCTTTGTCTGAAGTTTGTCCTTCCACCTCTTCATCCTCCTCTTGCTTCAGGTGCTTTCTCCTTATTCTTATCAGCTTCTTCAAGGTCTTCCTTGGTCTACCTTAATGTTGAAGTAGTGCCTCTACCCCTAGAAGTGTTGCCTCTTCCTCTTGTTTCCTTCTCTTGTCTCCTCTTGAGTTTTTCTTCTGCCCTCATTGACATTTGAAAGAATTATTGAAATAATTTTGGTGCCAACAAGTTGATCTCATCCTAAATGTTATACCTCAAGCCATTAAAGTATCTAGCAACCATTTCTTCCTCATTTTCTTCATCTTTAGTCCTTATACTTAGCCTATAAAATTTTTTAGTATATGCTTGCACATCTAGATCCTTTTGTCTAATATTTTGTAACCTCTTAAGCAACTGAACATTATAATCACAAGGAAGGAATTTACCTTTCAGTTTGGTCTTCATCCTCTCCCAAGAAGTGATCTTTCTCTTTCCTTGTCTCTCCCTTTCCTCTTGCCCAAAATTCCACCACAACAAACATGTCCCTTCAATTGTTTTTTCCTTCTTCACCTTGTTCTCTTCACCAATATTTTCACTCTAATAGTAATTCTCCAAAGCCCCTATCCACTCCAAGAGCTATTCACTATAAAGTTTTCCTCCATACATAGGCACATCCATTTTTCCATGTCCATCCTTCTTCATAGCCTTCAAAAGCTTCATCATTCTCACATCATCTGGATCCATCTCCTCTTATTCATTAGAGGTCTCTTCCTCTTCAGAATCACTTTATTCCAAAAGAACCCTACCTTTAGCTTTCATCACAGCAATTTCCTGCTTTAGGGATTCTATTTCTTTGTCATGGCTGTCAATCTTCCTTGCAACAACATTCCCCTTAGGAGGTATTTTGATTCCTCCAATTACCTTCTTCTTCTTATACACAAAACTTCAACCTTCCTTCACAAGAGAACTACTTTGTTGCTCTGATACCACTTTGATGCATAATAGGGTAGAAAATTTCTCACAATGTCAAACAAATGAGCATCATATCAACTTCAAAACATATTTCAAAAAACTCATCAAAATTCACCTTTTTGAGCATGTTTCCCTTGTAGCATAGGCAACCCGGTTTAAGAGATTTTCCACTAATGTTTTCCAAAAAAATTCACAAAAAAATGGATAATCAAATACCCTTTTTAGGGTTATACAACATATGAGAAATCTGATATTGACTCCTTTGGACCATGTGCTTCAAAATTGACTTTTTCATAGTTTTAGGCCTCTAAATAGGCCATTTTTATAAAGTACTTTCATGTCTTAAACTCTCTCTTTCTCCCAAATTCCAATTGGGAAGTACTAGGTAGGGTTCCAATCCACCAAATCCACAATCAAACTTCCATGGTATGGCCTCCAACCTATCAAACCCCAAAACCCTTGTTTTTGAGCCAAACCAAGAGGGTTTATTGAAAGTAGGGGTTCCAAGCCACTCAACACCCAACCAACTCACTAGAAACCCTTCATAGGGCCTTAAAAAACTCAAATGGAACTCACATGGCCTTCACTCTCATTATTTTACCAAATCACCATCATGGTTGCTCACTTTTACATAAAAATTGGCATTGTCCAGCCTAGGGCATTACTCCACCAACCGATTTCATGCTCACCTAGACTCCTAAATGAATTTAACATCTAACCTAACATGATACACACTGATCCACCAAGTTGTAGATCCATTACAGTGGGTGGATTGGTGAAAATCATTACATTATGGTCCTCAAACCATTACATAGCCAAAATAGGAGAGTCTTGAAGAAAGGAATGAAACCCTCTTCAAATGTGGAGTTAAGACACCAAAACGTGTTCAAATGGATGTTAAAACATGTATCAACAACCATAGATATCTTCATAGCATAATACACCTATACAAATCCATATAGAGAAGAAAAATATAGGAAAACACAGAAAAATCACTAAAATTAGGAAGATCCTTTATTAAATTTGATTCCAATCTCAAAGATCAACCCCCATTCAAGATTTTACATCACATTTATATTGTTTTCATTCAAACTCAACTTCCCCAATGTATCTAATTTCCTTTTGACCTCCTTAACTATTTTTATTTTTGGAAAACTTTTCCAAAAATGCAATTTTTGCAAATGTCAAGCCAAATTTCTCCCCTAAACACCTAAAATGACTCAAAAAGAACCAATACATAATAACATAGTCTCATAGACCCTATTTTAAACAAAATTCATCAACAACCTACAATCTAGAACTTAAACCCATGAATGAACCAAACACTTTAAATGGTGCACATGTACCAATTATGTTGCCCCAAAAAGATTGAACCAAAAAAGTTTTTGTAGGGCCTCTACAAGTGCTGGAAAATGTGCAAAAATAGAAAAGCTAGAAAAATCAGTCACAAAGCTTATTGTTTTCCTTTCCAATATTCAAAAAACTTCTTACAACGATGGAGTTTCACATATTTATGCTTTTTCACAAGTAAAATCAACTCTCTAACTTCCCTTAACTGCCCTTTCAACTCTATGACTATTCATATTCCCTTAAAACTCAACTTTTACAACTTTATTGTTTTGACAACTTTTCCAAAAATGTAATTTTTTGCAAATTTCAAACTAAGTACCCCCCTAAAACACCTAATATGGCTCAAAAATGACCTATTACAATCTTAAATGGTCTTTAAGACCTTATTTTATGCATATCTATCAAAATTCTAAAGCCTAGACAACAATTTCTTAACTTGACAACATTTATCTAATGGTGTTCCTACACCAAATCTCAATGCAACAAAGAATTCCACCGCAGTTACTTGGTCAACTTGCATGAATGATAGAGTTCACCTTCTGCTCACTACATTTAGAAACTTAGCATTAAGCTTCACACTGATCTCCCACACACTACTCACACACACTTTCTGAATAACATCAATTTTGTGTCTGCTCTTTCACTTATCTTCCTTCTTTTCTTATGTATGATTTTCATTACTAGCTCATCCTGTATATATACTATCTCCAACCTTGAAAACCTAGATAAAAAGTCAACCATCCAACTTCAAATTCGAATTAGGTCGGCACCAAACATCCTACCTGGTGGAATTAAAATGAGGGTGACCTAAACACACACTTCATCGAGGCCCAAAAATGGATCCAATACACTTCATTAACTTCAAAGATAGTGCTCAACACAAAGTTGGCGAAACCAGTGTAAAACACATAGAACAATTAAGCTCGAAACTTCTACAAACCAAAATTTTCTTTGATGCAATCAAAACATCTTAATTCTAGAACCACAAGTCAAAAGAATTCAACAAAGAGAAATCCAAACCAACAACCTTCTCCCAGACTTCAACCAAAAGATAGAGAACCATAGTTCACAACTGGTGAACACAACTAGAACTTAACAATGAACCATCAGCCAAACATCTGAATATAATAGCCTTCAACAATCATGACCAACATATTTGAACTATATGAACACAAGGGAAAACACTGGAGCAACATCTGAATACCTGCAATCTTCGTTTAATACAATTTTGTCAATATCCCCAACATATATAGCAAATAGCAACTAGTAGATAACTAGTTGACCAGTTGACATCAATGACAACACCTTCATTCCTTTCTCTATTCTTGCAAAAATCACCCCCTTTATCATTGATGGCAACATATGATGTGAAAATCCATCAAATATACCATACTAGATCTTAATATACTTCTCAAGATCTTTCTTTTTGTTTCTCCCGCTCAAAAGATTATCTTCTCCATTACCTACTTTCTCTCATTAGCATTTTCTCCTTTTCACATGCTTTCTCTCATTATCTTTTTCTCCTTTTCACATGCTTTCTCTACCCCTTTGACATCAATGGAAAAGGAAAAAGATAAATTCATTGAATCTTCCTTTGACATGAAAACAGAATACTCATAATGACAACACTTGAAAAACTACCTGCTCCCTCTAAGGGGTGGCCACCAAAAAATTAGTCCAAAAAGATAGAACCATGAATCCACTAGACTAATGCACCTCCAAATGCATCTTAGTTTATGAAAGAAGGGGAAATAACCCCTAACTTCTCTCAGATATACTCAAAAGTATATGTAGAAAGATCCTTTGTAAATATATCTATAATCTGATCCTTTGTTAGAACATACTCAAGCTTAACTTCATTCTCCATGACCTTCTCTCTCAAGAAATTATATCTAATAGATATATGCTTCATCCTCGAGTGCATCAGAGGATTCTTTGAAATGTTAATTGCACTTGTACTATCACAGAAGATAGAAATGGGATTATCATATAGCACTGTGATATCTTTCAATGTTTGTTTCATCCATAAAACTTGTGTACAACTAGATGTAGCAGCAATATATTCAGCTGCAGTAGTAGAAAAAGAGACTGAATCTTACTTCTTACTCAACCATGCCACCAATATGCATCCAAGAAAGAATGCACCACCACTTGTACTCTTTCTGTCATCTACAAATCCAACCCAATTTGTATCTATATATGCACTAAGTGTAAAGTTAGTATCTGTAGGATACCACAATCCATAATCTTGAGTGTCATTCAAATATTTGAATATTATTTTAACTACAGCAACATGTGTTTCCTTCGGATCTTCTTGAAATATAGCTAGAAGATAGACCACGTGCATAATTTATGGTCTAGTAGTAGTAAAATACAGTAATCCACCAATCATAGATCTATACTTACTCTATTCAGCCTTAGGTGAATCAACATCTTTACCCAATTTGCAACCAGTCACCATAGAAGTACTTACTGGTTTGGAACCATCCATCCCAAAAAATTTCAACATCTCTTTTACATACTTAGATTGTGAAATGAAAATTCCTTTCTCTGTTTGATTAATCTATGACCCAAAAAAGAAATTCATCTCCCCGAACATAGACATTTCAAATTCTTTCTTCATCTCTTCTACAAACATCTTGTACATATTTTCATTTTCTCCAAAGATAATGTCATCAACATATACAACTACAATTAGGACTTTGTCATTTCCAATCTTAAAGTACAAATTATTGTCTTGCGTACCTTTGTTAAATCTTTGATGAATCAAATACCTATCTAACCTTGCATACCAAGCTCTAGGAGCTTGCTTCGATCCATATAAATCTTTCTTCAACCTACACACCATATCCAGTTGATTTTTTAACTGAAATCCTTCTGGTTTTTCCATGTAAACTTCTTCTTTGAGCTCACCATTCAAATGTTGACTTAACATCCATCTAATAGACTTTGAAATTTTTATAAGTAGCCAATGCCAAGAACATCCTTATAGCTTCCATTCTCAGTACTAGGGAAAAAGTCTCATGAAAATATATGCTTTCCACTTGTGAATATCCTTTACACACAGGCCTCGCTTTATTTCTAACTACTTCTCCATTCTCATTCAACTTATTTCTAAAAACTCATTTTGATCCATTAATTTTTTTATCTACCAATCTTGGGACCAGTTCCCAAGTCTAATTTTTTTCAATCTGCAAAAAAATTCTTTCATTACTTCCTTCCAATGTTCATCTTTATAGGCTTCACTTATTGTCTTCAACTCAATCTCAGAGAATAAACACAAAATTACTTCAACAAAAGCTTTACTTCTAGTTAATATTCCTTTTGTCTTGTTTCCAATAATCTAATTTTTTGAACGATTCCTTTGTACATATTTCAGTTTCCTAGGAGTCATCATTAGAGCATCTTCTTCATTTTCATTCTATTCATCCAACTTCTTTTGTTCTTCCACAATTTCTTCTATTCTTGCATACAATCATGTTCCTTAGACACATATCCATCAACATCAATAGAGTTCTTCATTGTATCATCTATCTTCACATTCGATCTCTCTACAATCTTCCTCAGTCTTTTATTAAAAC
Source organism: Sequoia sempervirens (assembly GCA_007258455.2). NCBI lineage: Eukaryota > Viridiplantae > Streptophyta > Pinopsida > Cupressales > Cupressaceae > Sequoia > Sequoia sempervirens. The sequence goes on along the minus strand of VDFB02086081.1, from coordinate 81,710,554 downwards.
ATTTGTATGCCTTGATTTTAGTAGAGTATCCAAGAAATATGCCATCATCACTTCTTGCATCAAACTTACCCAAAGTTTCCTCATCTCTTTTGATATAGCATTTGCTTCCAAATACCTTGAAATATTTAACTGTAGGAATTCTTTTGTGACATAGCTAATAGGGAGTATTTGTACTATTTTCTCTTGCTTGAACTCAATTGAACACATAAACAATAGTATAAATAGCTTATTTCCAGTAAACTTTCGGTAATCCAGCTTCAGTAACCATTGACCTAGCAGCCTCTTGAACTATTTTATTTTTCCTTTCAACAACTCCATTCTGCTGAGGAGTTCTCAGAGTGGATAACTACCTCTTTATTCCATGCACTTCACAAAATATATTGAACTCATGGGAGGTGAATTCTCCACCTCTATCGGATCTTAAACATTTTATCTTCAAAATGACTTCATTTTCAACCATAGCCTTGAATGCATTGAATCTATCTAATGCATCTAATTTCTCTCTAAGAAATGTAACCCATGCAATACCTAGAATAATCATCAATTAAAAGCATAAAGTACCTTTCACCAAGTAGACTTCTCACTCTCATAGGACCAAAAATATCTATATGAACTAAATCCAGCATTCTAGTAGTAGATTGTTCCCTTGATCTGTAATGATTTCTTTCTTGCTTCCCAAACTGGCAATTCCTGCAAATAGCATTAATAGGCTTTGTAATTCTTGGTACATCTCTCACAACATGAACAACACTAATTCTTTCCAAGTTATCAAAATTCATGTAACACATTCTCCTATGCCATAACCAACTATCATTTATCTAAGTCATAAAGCATTGTCCATCAACACCCTTAAGTTGATAAATATTCCCTTCAAATTTCTTTCATGTAGCAATCAATGTTTCAGATCCTTTCTGGATCTCATATTTCTCACCCTTAAGCACAAGATTATATCCTTTTCCAGCACATCTAACCAAAACTCAACAAATTATGCCTTAAACCTTTAACATAGTAAACATCGTTAGTATGATGCTTTCCATCAAAACTTATTGAATGGTCTATCCCATTTATTTTAGCACCAATATCATCTCAAACATAACCAAGCCTCCATCATATTTCTCAAGCTTAAAAAGCTTACTCTTAATCACTTGTCATGTGATCAACTACCCAAAAATTATTTTCTTGTTTAGCATGTAGGGAAAAGATAACCGTACCTCATTCTCCTTCTCCAGAGGGATTTCCTTTACATGTTTATCTAAATTAGTAGAAGTAGGTTCATCCTTAATCACCAAGAGCAAGCATTCATTGTCATCTAGTTCTTCATATTCTGAATCATAATCTGAAATACTAGCATTCTCATTCACATAGTAAGATTTGTTGATTTTCTCTCCTTTCTTTTCCTTCTCATATCTTTGTTTATTCCTTTTAGCTCTTTCCAAACACTTTGTAGCATAATGACCTATTTCTCCACAAGTAAAGCATTTAAAGGGAAACTTACCTTCATACTTACTAGAGACTTTTCTCATTCTTCTTACAAAGTTAGCTTCTATTTCATCAAAATTTTCTTCATCTGTATCTTCAAATTTTGTAGCTTTAAAAGCAGTCTCTGATTTGCCTCCATTTCTTAGATTTGACTTCCTCATCTCATAAGATGTAAAAAATCCTAACAGAAGATCCTTAGTATAAGTCTTATAATCTATAGTCTGCTCAATAGCACTCACCTTCTCATTGTAAGCATCAAGAAGACTTCTAAGAATATTCTTTACAATCTTGGTTTCATCTATACTAGCGCCAAGTGATTGCATTCCAGCCACTACCTCATCTAGTCTTTGAACATAAGCTTTAACATTTTCATCTTCAAACATATGTATAAGATCGAACTATTTTTCCAAATTCTACAATTTCACCTCTTTAACTCTTTCATCACCATCATGCACTCTTTCTAAAGCATCCCAGACTTCCTTAGCTATCTTCAAACTTTGAACCTTAATCAACTCCGAATGTACCAGACTATTCTTCATTATGAACTTCACCTTATTATTCACTTCATGTGTTCGAATTTCTTCAGGTGTACTTGGACCATTAGCAGGAGGAGTGTAAGGATTCTTGTAAACTTTTTCCACATCATATCTACAATACTCCAGATATTATTTCATCAATACTTTCTAGATACCATAATTAGTTCCATCAAACCTTTAATAATCAAATATCACTTTTCCAACCATCCTGGACCTTCCTCAAGTGGTTAAGCTCTTCACCAAGGAACCAAGCTCTGATACCAATTATTGAATAGGACAACTAAAAAGGGGGTTGAATCAATTGTCACATATTTTAACCTTTAATTCAATCACTGAAACTAATACATGAAACTACTTAAATGATTAATCATCAAATATCAATGCAAAAACTCAAATCCAACACATAAACACATTAATGTACCAAATTTATGTGGAAAACCCAGTAAGGAAAAAACCATAGTGAGGATTAACTCACACTATATAGAATATCAAAACCAATTACAAAAAGGCTCACTACCTGAGATAAGGCTCACTATCTAAAATAAGGACTCACTGTCTGGACTCATTGTCCATAGGAATACAACTTGGAGGGCTCACTACCACAGAGATATAAAGAGGACAAAGAAGACTTGCTATAGCGAGACTACAATCTCAATGCAACAAAGGATTCCACCATTGTTACTTGATCAACTTGCATGAATGATAGAATTTTCCTTCTGCTCATTACATCCAAAAACTCAGCATTAAGCTTTGCACTGATCTCCCACACACAAATCACACACACTTTTTGAATTGCATCAATGTCATGTCTGCTCTTTCACTCATCTCCTTTCTTTTCTTATGTATGTTTTTCATTAATAGCTCATCTTGTAGATATATATACTATCTCCAACCTTGAAAAAGATACAAAGTCGGCCATCCAACTTCAAATTTGAATTAGGTCAGCACCAAACATCCTAGGGTGGAATTAGAATGAGGTCAACCCAAAAACATGCTTCATTGGAACCCAAAAATAGATCCAACACACTTCATTAACTTTGAAGATAGTACTCAACACATGGTCAGCCAAACCAGTGTAAAACACATAGAACAATTAAGCTCAAAACTTCCAAAAACCAAAAATATCTTCAATGCAATCAAAACATCTTAACTCTAGAACCACAAGTCATAATACTTCAACAAAGAGAAATCTGGACCAACAACCTTCTCCCGACTTCAACCAAAACATAGAGAACCATAGTTCACAACTGGTGAACACAACTCAAACTTCATAACGAACCATCAACCAAACATTTGAATATAACAGCCTTCAACAATCATGACCAAGATATCTAAACTACACGAACATAGGGGAAAATACCATAGCAACATTTGAATACCTGCAATCTTCCTTTAATACAATTTTCTCAATATGCTCAACATATACAACCAACAACAACTAGTAGATAACTAGTTGACCAGTAGAAATCAATGACAACACCTTCATTCCTTTCTCTATTCTTGCAACATTAAGATCCATTCGAAGGAAATTTAATGTGCTTATGACCAATCATGTCATGCTTCTTATGTGATTTATTATACATTTGAGCTATTTTTTTGTGCTTTTGAAGTGACCTATCATGCAATTGATTCATTCTACTATGTATTTGATCAAATTTGTTGTGCATTTGATCAGTGGATAATTTGAGAAATTAGAAATTAACTTAATTGGTTGTAGATTTTATACACCCAAGTTTCTAACATATATGATATATATGATTTGCATATATTGCCTTAGTTTTCATCAACCTCCTTTTAGTCAAGTCTTGTCAAAAAAATTGAAAGTTCAATAATCTTTTTTAGGTTTCGATGAGGTTCTTATAACCCTTTTGGGTTTTGATGAGGTTATTCTAACGTTGTAAAGTTATGACAATATGATGTTGTATAGGTTAACCTTACCTTATTTTCATTTTTTCAGATTTTATCCAAGTTTTGAGAACCCTTAAATTAGCTTCTGAAAAGGTTTTTGCAACCAAGTCTGGAGCCAATGTGAATGTGCGATCTGGTTTAACCATACCAGATGTTTCATCAATTTTCATTGGAAAATTAATGTTAAAAGACTGGATTGAAGGATCAAAAAAGGGTTGTAGAGTGTTTTGGAATAATCAAGAAGTTTCAAAACCTTTTTTGGAATATGACAATGTTCTCAAAACTCTATGAAATCCACCAACTCCATGATTTCTTCTCAAAAAATTATTTCAAGCACTTGATCAGAGGTTCAATGGAGGAGCATTTTAAAATAAAAAGCATTCTTAAGAAAAATTAAGAGGTTTTGAAACCTTTGTTGGAACTCAATGAGGTTCTTGAAGCCACTTGAATCTCTGATAAAGCTTCTAAGTCATTGCTTATTTAAAATTCAAAAAATATTAGGTTTTGGTGTCAAAGAGAAATCTCACATGTGCCAACATTAAGGCATACCATTATTTCCTCCTCTTGTCCCAATAACATTAAACACATTTGAGTGACAAAGTAGGTCATTTTAAAGAGCAATTGGCATGGAATTAGGAATAATGAAGAAAAGGAAATTATAAATCTAGCACCAAAAAACCACCATAGTAAGGATGTCAACTAATTTGAAGGTATATATTTTCATTTTTGCACACCTCGTCAGTCACTAGGATTTAAATTTTGATAATTTTATTAGCCTTGTGGGATATTTCGGTTGATAGATTTGTCCTTTAAACAAATAACATTTATAAAATGACTATATATCACCCAAAGAAGGACTAATCAAGCAATGCCAATTGGAGAGATCACCATTGCATTAGTGATCTTCCTTTAAATTTTAATTAAGGTACAATTCCCTCTTCTGATATAATTTCAAGTTTTTAAATATATGAAAATGGGGGTATGCTTTTAACTAGAAATCAAGAAAGGTAGATTAGAATCTATCCATAACCATGAAAATAGATGTGAAGGAAAATTTCTTGTAAACTAAAGGAAAATAACTTCAATGCTAGAAATGGACTAGAAAAAAATTAATATCATAGCTCACAAACTAGACTATCAAATCTTGTTGACTTGACTCAATACAATCTTAACATTTGCTACAAATAAATGAATCAATACCACTAAACAACACATCCTGAAAGGGAAGGAATATTCAAATGTTCATTTAAGCTCACTGACTTATTCATAAACATTAGTGCATCTAACTCACAATTTAATGCACACAAAAAATAAACATTCACAACAATATATTAAAACTACAAAATTGATCCTTCTATTAAGATTGATTCTCACTCATGCATCATAGTGCAAGGGGGATCAAAATTTTGAGACCCTTGCACTTTCAAAATAAAATATATTTATAGCTTCAAAAACATAACTATCACCAAATTTGAAATAACTAAAAGTAATTGATTCTCGAAAGAATCGGAATAATCTTGAGTCTTATCATTTTAAACAAGAAAGAAAAAACAAAGAAAACCAAGACATCTATTATAGGGGTGTTTGTGTAAGTAAAGCGGTAGGAACCTCTCCTTCAATTAGTATTTGTTGAGAAGTTGTCATGCGTACTTGGTAGTCCTTTCAGGCCAATACTACGATAGGAATTTTCATTTGTTGTAGAAAAGTTACATTTCTTATCCTCAACTACCAAGTAGCCTTGGCAACGCAAATGGCATCCATTTTGTGTGTAATAAGAATAGGGGAATCTTCATGCCATGATAATGCTGAATCAATTTGGGCCAACTTCCTCAACACTTATTTATCAAATACATGTTATTCAAATAGAATATCAACTTCTTTCAATAAACCATTCTTCAACTCATCAAGTGTGGCAAGTCCTTGATTGTCAACTTTCATTATTGGACACCCAAAATTAGAGATATTCTTGGTGAAATTATTGTTGAGAAAACTACATTCTTTCATAAACTTATTTTTCTCTTGAAAATTGGACCTTATAACCTCAAGTTTCTATGCTATATTTGTTCTCCACATAAAAATTTGAGAATCATCTTTAAGATGAAATAATCTTTTTAGATGCTACCTTTTCCAAACCATTGTAATAAAGTCATCCAATTCATTATCAATTAGAAACCAATGTGTTTCTTGATATTTACAGTTGATCAAGTCAGACTTGATTGAATTTATTAGTAACAAAAACTCATCATAAGCCTTTTTAGCCTTTCAATTAAAGGAGGCCCTATAATCTTAATTTTTGGTATCCATCTTTGGACAACCTTGCCAAAGTAACTGTCCTTTTGAATTATACTCATTGAGGTTTTCCTAGCAACAAAATTTGGGTCAAATATAAGTCTTTCCTAATTGAGAGGTTGAGGACAGGGATCATTCAAAGTCCTAAGATAGCTTTAAAGGAGTTCTACCAATCTTTTCAATTCATCTTTATCTTGCTTATCCTTTTTTATTCTCTCCACTAGCTTGGAGGTTCTAACCTAGAAATTGTGAATATCACCATCCCTACTAGGTAGGCCTAAGTATACCTTAGTTGCATTGTATTCTTTGATAGTGACTTGATTAGGGTCCTTTTGCACTAAAGGTTGGGTAACCTTCATGACCAAATGTCTAAAGACTTCATCCTCCATAAGTCTAGATGTATTTTTCAACTTCTTAACCTTTGGGGTTTTCTATAAAAGTTGTCCTACTACATCTACTTCTACAAAATTAATGGGAATTGTTTTATATCTTCTTGGAGAGATATTTTTCTAACTAGGATGGTGTTGATGGTGAAGCACCAGAGGTTAGAGAAGTTTTAGGTGTTGAAAAATGAAGAGTCCTATTGAGAAGAGGAGTTTTCATTGCACTATTTGTGCTTGGATGAGAAGAGATTGGACACTTACCTCTTTATGTGATTCATTTTTATCTATCCTAAGATTGATCAGGTTACTATATATGAACTTTTGAAACTTCTCTATCAACTTCATATTCTTGATTACCTCCTCTAGACTGTTGCTCAGCATCATCTCCTAGTTGTTCTTTAGTTATGATATTAGGAAAAGGACCTTTCCCACATTTCCACTCAAGACCTTTTTCTTTCTTAGGAGGATCATCTCCATTTCCACTATTACTTGGCAAGGACATGCTTTGTGTTAGTGGTGATGTGGGTGCAAAAATAACCGTACTTCCATGTTTAGCACTTGTTTATTCTTGATCTCTTTTCTTGTCTTTGGATGGAGCCTTGGTAGTTTCTCCCTTCTTCTTAGCTAACAACACCTATGTCCTTAGGACTGCTGAAGTTATAACCTAGATATCCCCAGCCTCTTCAAGTTGAATCAGACTAATTTAAACTAGAGATCAATCAAATAGGATTCATCATCTTGTACTCCCCTTATATTCCATCCTAACTTGAAATTGAAAATATGTGTCAAGGAGAGTCTCATCCAATCCCTTTTCCTTACTTCATTATCATCTACGCAATCAACCCAAAAATATTTGAGGTGAGGCACGGGGTGGTAGCTAGGACCGAGGTAAAGGTGATTTCTTACAATTTAATTACTGCTATCAAATAGAAACTTTCTCTCGTAAGTATCAAAAGAGAACTTTATAATATCCCTTTTAAGATTGAGAGCACTAGACTGAGATATACATTCATAATATCCCAAACCAATCAAGAATATGATTCCAACTTTCTTCATGTCTACACACCTTTTGTTAACCTCTACAACTTGGAAATAGACTTCTATGAGAATGAATTTATCTTCCACATATCTAAGCAGCATAAGAGGGAAGTCATCAAATCCATCAACCCTTAAATATGTAATTTTTTAAAATTGGATGAAAAAGCTGCCATATTTAGTAACCAACTAAAAAGCTTCAGGTGACATTCTTTGACCAAGGTCATGTTGCAACTCTCTAACTAAGCTCATGTTAAACACATGATTAACTCTTAAAAAATTCTTATAGCTTTTTTTCAGCTACAAATTAGGATAATATTCATCAATTTGAATTTCTTCATCAAAATCCTCCATAGGGTTTTAACCAATCCATGGTTTTGTACAAGTTAATACATAGAATAGCTAGAAAGAATGTATGTAAAAGTATCAATTAATAGCAAAGCTCCTAATCATATCATCCAATTGGTAGTTTATTATAATGGTGTAATCTAGATATTGTTGGCCAACACAGATAACCTGAGCAAAGAAGTACATCCATTCTTTGAAATCATGAGCATTCGTACTCCCCTTAATCCCATGCAACAACATAATAATATCTGAGATTTCTTCCCTAAAGTGTGGCTTATGTATTTTCTTGCGAAGTTGTGATTTTCCTTTCTTAGGGGGGTCAAACCACTCCTTTGTGATAAAATTTTGATAGGACCCTCTCTTTTCTGAGAAATGACATTGGGATAGGGTAAAATTGAAATGATAATATATAATTCCCTTTCTAGTAGCTTGAAACATCCACTTATTGTAGCTCTATCCAAGGTTACTAATAGATTATTATCTTCTGTGCAAATTTCTCTCATTTTAGGATTGTAATGGGATATGCATTCCAACATCAACTTTGTACATTGTACGTCTACTAGAAATGCAACAACCTCAAGAAGACCACTTTCCACTACCCTCTGAGTAATAGGGTCTCTTTCTAGTTTGTGAATTCTTTCCCAAAAAGAATCCAAAGTCACATGCCCTAACCTTGCATCTCCTATTTCAGGTAGTGAACTATCTAAACCAACCAAATGCTCATATCTCAGATATTTGTACCTCATTTTCCCAAATATTCACCTTAATCTAAAGAGAATTCAAAAATGTTATCTTTACAGAGGAATTAATTTTCAATTACCAAGGAAATATTTAGGAATGTTGCTTACATGTTGATACACCACCAATTTTAGCTCAAAACTCCTCTTCGAGTATCAATTGTGTATCTATTTTCCTCAACTTTTGGAAGTGCATTTCCCAAAAGAATGATTATATCTTGAATGACACCTTAACTTTGCATGATTGAGCATTTCTTTCACCCACTTCAATATTGACAACATTTAATGCCTAACACATAGGCCACTTGGTGCCAACATCAGACAACCTTGATATACATGACAATGTTGAAGATATTTTAATCACTTTCAAAAGCCTCATCAAGAGCTTCCAAATTTAGAAAACTTCAGTCAAACCCACCTCTAATATATTTCCTTCATCTACATTTTTCCTTGTCATCAAAGTTCCCTTTAGATAGCATTCACAATTGGCAGTGTTAAGATTAGTTAGGAAAAGAACCATTGGTCCCAGTAGACTTTCCAAAACTAAGAAAATCTTGCTCAACTTCAAAGAAAGGTCCCATGAGAGGGCTTCTTTGAAAGACAGATATTTTCTAAAGCTTGTGTAGTATTTGAAAAGGTACTAAAAAATCTTTAAATAATTGACAATAGAGAGAAAAATTTCAAGAAAAATGACGGTTGGCTAAAGGGAAGGTTGTTAGTATGGGGTCACATACCGACGAAGTATGAAAAAAAACCAAAGATCGAAAAAAGAAATAAAATGTAATGTAGCAAAGATCAAACTCAAAGTGGCAAATGAAAACTTTAATACTTAATCCCAAACTCAATACTAAGGCAATAGGATGTAAGTGAGATATAAGACTAGAGAAAAAATTGAAAACTCTTACCAAGTTCACCCTAATTATCTTATATTTATTCAGTTATATATCTTGTCCATCAATATGAAATACAAGTATTTGGGATATGACCATTTGTCAGGCCTATCTAGTTCCCTCCACAAGATCGGTGATACCAAGCTAGGGCACATAAATTTGAAAGAATTTTGAGAGTAAATTAAGGAGGGTAGAAATCCAATTACACAAAGGTTGATAGAAAGTGTACTATTACAAGCAGTTTTCTTTCCTATAGCAATATATAATGTTCAAACTATTGGCATATGGCTTGATTTTTGGCATTTGGCTCGGGGAAATTATTGGTATGGCTTCTACTGTCATCATTGATGGCAACTGAAGTCACTATTGTCATCCATAGATCTGAACATAGTCATACCAGTTGTTAAAGTTAAGTACAATGTATTACCAATAGAGAACATGAAGAATAGGGTATCCACTCAGCATATCGATCTGTACACCTTACAAGATCATCATTTTAAGTTGTGGATCTTCATGAGAGGTTGTTAAGTATGTGTGTTAGCTTATGGTAAGTCTTGTGTTATTGCATTAATTAGTGTACGAGTAATGTGATCTGGTAGGATGTTTTTCTATCTATTTGTTCATTATGGACAACCCAGTCAATGTAGTGTGTCGCAGATGTATAAGGGATGATTGTTTAAATGTTTCTATGGTCGAGAATTTTATTTTGGGTCTCAGCTATGTTGTGGCTGACTTGTATGGGTACATGTTATAAATTGTTCATGATTTGAGCCGACATGTGGAGAATATTATATTTTATGTGAAGCTGACATATAGTAATTAAATTCTTGTTGGTAGATATATATGTGAGTTCAGTAATCCATTTTGATGATGAAAGATAAGTGTGGAAGTTTGTAAATGTGTGTGAAGAGTAGAATAGATACGTGTGTGTGAGTATTAGAAGGGTGATTGAGAAATCTATGCACAGTTTTAGAAGGGCAGAATAATAGATAAGAGCATAGTAGAGCAGATATACAGAATCAATTAGAAGGGATAAAGATCGTCTATTAATCTTCATTGGAACTGAATCTAGGAATTTGGAGATGCTATTTCTCAGTTCAACCTTTTGTTGTAATGCAAACATTTTGTAAGGCAATGAGCTTTTCTATTTTGAGTAGTGATCTCTAGGCAGTGTGTCTAAATTCATGTGCATTCTCTTTTCTTCATACTTTTAACAGAGTACATAAATTGTGGATTAATCTCCACCGTGGTTTTTCTCCTAACAAGGTTTCCATGTAAAAATATTAGTGTTATGGTGCTTTGATTATCTTGTTCATGTGCTTGCATCTTTATTTTTTTATGTGTTGTAAATGGTTTAATATCTTATTTGAAGTTTAAATTGTTGAACAATGATTCACCCCCCTCTCTTAGTGTTCCCTAAGTCCAACAATTGGTATCAAAGCAGGTTCCTCTTCGGAAGCTTAACAGCTTGAGGTGGATCTTGAAGTACAATTGACTCTGGTAGTCTTCAATAGCAAATTATGGCAGCACTTGATGATCTTGTTCAGTCTAAAGCAAAAGTCTTGGAGTTAAAATAAATTTTTGTGGATGTTGAAAAATTCATTCAATCATTGAAGGATAAAATCAATGAGTCAAGAGAAAAGAGGAAGGAACTATGTGATCAGTTGAAACAAAAAGAAAATAACAGCTTGGAAGATGTCCACCTGAATCAAACTCTAAAATAAATAACTAAAGAATGTGAAAAGCTTGCTAGGGACAATGCTACTCTAAAGCTTGAGATGGAATTTGTGGCAATGAAGCTAACTAAGGATATTGAAGAAAGAAAGAAGAATGAGGAGAATCTGACTCAGTCTTTGAAAGAGAAATCTAAAAAATGCGGTAGAGTTAATAGTGGATTCATTCAGCTGGAGATTGAATTGCAACAATCTAGAAGTAATGAACAAGAGCTTGAAAGACAAATAGTTATTCTCAAAGATGAACTCTCTATTACAAATGAATACAAGGAGAAGTTTAGCATCATTTTTTCTAAGATTGATGAGACGAATAAAGGATAGAAGGATGTAAATGATAAGTGAGGTCTTGGATATGAGAAGGAAGAATGCTTTGGATCTGAACACAAGGATCCTAGACAAAGAAATCAGATGAACAAAGGTAGAAGGTATCCGGTAAGACAACCTAATGCTCAGAAGTTTAATGGTTACTACTTTGCATGCAATAAATTTTGTCACATGGCTTCTTAGTGTAGAAGAAAAGTAAATTCAACCAGTCCATCATTTCCTAGTTAGTATTTTAATTGCAAAAGGTTTGGTCATAAATCAATTGAATGTAGAAGTATGGTTGCTAGTATGAGGAATGTTAAATGTTATACCTGTGGAAGATTTGAACATGTTGCTAACCAGTGCAGTTCTAATGGAAATCAATGGAATGAATGGTCTAGACAAAGAAATCTTGTGTGCTACAACTACAATAGATTTGGTCATGTTGCAAGATTCTGCAGGAGCAAAAATATGAATAGAAGAGGTCCAGTATATCAAGAAATAATTTCACAAAAAGATGACAAAGGAAAAGGAAAAGTGACTATGGAAGAGATAAGAGATCAGATGAAGAGAATGTCGCTAAAGAAGAGTGAATCTGATAAGCCTGTACTGGAAGTTTCCTTCGATAATCCCTCTAGTAATTCCTCTGAAAATTGATTTCAGGCCATCGGCCTATGGGGATTCTTTCAAGTAAAATCCTTTGCCCCCCTTGTCAATAGTTGGCACCAAAATACAGGAAGTTGTCAGCATTTGTGCCATCAGTCAAAAAATGTATCTATGATCACTTGTTTTGTAAGTTGAGATCTTGAAGGTCTGAAAATGGATTCTTCTCTTGCTGTCTAAGAGTGTAGTGTAACCAGAACTCTTAGGGCAGAGCATTTATTACTATAAAAAGGTTAGGTGCGCAAAGCTATAAAAGGGTATTTGGAAACCTCATTTGTCACTTTGCATAATTGAAAAAGAATAGTGAAAGAGCCTTTGGAACATAATTTTGGAAGGAGTCAAGTGGATTTGGCAGCGAATTCATCAGCTATTCCATTTGCTTGTAGAATTTCTAAATTTTTGCTCAATAGAAAAAGCTTGTTTGGTAGGAAAAATGAAGCAAGTCAAGGGAATTGTGAGTTTGGATGAATATAGTATCAGGAAGATCAGGGATGTAAGAGATATGTTGCCTTCTGGAAAATTGAAGTGGCTCAAAGGAGCAAAACATAGGATTTTGGACATTTGGAATGAATCTCCTTATTTTGAAAACGAGGAAGTGGTTATATTCATATTGAGTAGATTGAATGAAGACACTCTAAATTTGGACAAACCCTATCTTATTTCAAAGGAAGTGCTTATAAATTTAACTGGGTTATGCAATGCTGGAAATATTCTGAAGAAAAAGTTGATTTGAAATAAGGAAGTTGAAACCCTAACTGGTGTAACAGGAGATCAGAGGGCTTTGGTAATTTTGAAGATCAAATGCCCATTGACAAGGTACATTACATATTGAATTTCATACAAAATTTTCTTCAGAAACAGGGAAGGATCAACCTCTATAGGTACAGTTTACATTTATCAGAAGATGATAATGGAGGACCAATACTTTGACCTGTGCAGTTTGCTAAAAGATCAACTGATGGAGAATGTGCAATTGAAAATGGATGTAGATTATCCTTTCAGGTTTGGCACTTTGATCATATGTATCATGATGTATTTTCTAAATTGCTTACTGCAGAATGGTAATGTTTTCTAGAAGGAGAGTAAACCGGTCTGTAAGAAAAAAATTAAGCATTTCAATACTCTAGAAAATTGTGAGCAAGCTTATGCAAATTTCTTTAGAGATTTGTTAGGAAAGTTTGGTGTAGTTGGTATCTCTCTTCCGATTAAAACAATTGAAGTTGGATCATCTTTCGATAAGACAGAGAGGAAATAGAAAAGAGCAATAGAGTATGTTGATGATACTCCACCAGTAATCAAGTCTCCAAAATATGAAGGAAAAGGAAAAGAACAGATAATTGTGGATATACTTGATGAAGACTCTGATGAATACACCCCAAGAGATGAACTAGAATCAGTTGAACCAGATGTAATAATAGCATAAGGAAGCGATGAAGAAGGTGCTTTACTTAAAGAAAAGATATTGCAAATTGTTCAGGAGGAAGATGTAATGCAAAAGATTGTTGACATATGGTTAGATGGGCCCTCATATGAGTAGGATCTAATTGAGAGTACTCTAGGCAAATACTCTATGCATAATAACATTGAACTAGAAAGTTTGCATAATGTATTCCTTGAAGATTTGATTGAGTGTATTAAATAAGTTGTGGCCTCTGACTCTCAGGATAAGAAAGAGGAGGAAATAATCTTACATTTGAAGGAGCAGTTCAGGTTATCCCTTACAAAACTAAAAAATAAAATGAATATGTTGAGGCAGTGCATCAATTCAGCTAATGGTATCAACAATTATTGTCTACGTTGGCCTCATGTTGTTGGAAAATATAAAGAAAAGCTAGAGAAAATTGAAAGTGAACTAAATAAAACTGGTGATAACTACAATATGTTTGAAGACCAAGATGGAGTAGTAAATAAAATAATTCATGAGTTGCAGCTTGAGCACGCAAAGATTCACTTTGCCAGAAACACTCTTATGGACACTTTCTAGAAAGTGAAGGATCAAACTAAATGCAGATTAGAGTAGTTGATTGAAGTCCTAAGGAAAGGAGAGAAGTTGGAAGCAATTACAATTCTGGAATCCCTCATTCACATCATCAACTGGACATCAAAAAATAATAGTCTGATAATAATTATTGGGATTGTTGTAGATGCTTGGAATAAATTCCTTCCAGAGATGAAAGATAAGTATAAAATAATTTTCTAATTTGTGCAGCAGTTGTATTTTTCAAAATTTTGATCAATTTTCTATTTAGCAAAGGGGGAGAGAGAGAGCAATAAAAAAAAAATTTAGCAAAAAGGAAGAAGTGCAGTAAGAATACTAGAAAAAGGGGAGAGAAAGCGGTAAAGTTTTGTCATTGATGCCAAAGGGGGAGAGAATGCAGTGAAAATTCCTTGACATCCTAAGGGGGAGCAATGTTTTGTTGTGTCTTAAAACTTTGGAGTTTGATAGTGTATCTCTGGTTTTGACACTTAGTCATTTTTCACTAAGTGTTGCCATCAATGCCAAAGGGGGAGATTATTGGAATATGGCTCGATTGTTGGCATATGGCTTAGGGAGATTATTGGTATGGCTTCTAGTGTTGTCATTGATGGAAACTAAAGTCACTATTGTGGTCCACAGATCTGAACCTGTCCATACCAATAGTTAAAGTTAAGTACAATGTATTACAGACAGAGAACATGAAGAACAGGGTATTTGGTCAGCATATCGATTTGTACGCCTCACTGGATCATAATTTTTATTTTTGGATCTTTGTGAGAGGTTTTTAAGCATGTATGTTACCTTATTGTTAATTCTTGTGTTATTTCATTAATCGGTGTATGATTAATGTGATCCGACAAGATGTTTTTATGTCTATTTGTTCATTATGGCTGACCCAATCAATGTAGCGTGTTGCGGATGTACAAGGGATGATTTTTTATATGTTTCTATGGTTAGGAATTTTATTTTTGGTCCTAGCTATGTTGTGGCCGACTTGTATGGGTACACTTTATAAATTTTTGATGATTTGAGCCGACATGTGGAGAATATTATATTTTGTGTGAAGCATACATATAGTAATTAAATTATTGTTGGCGGATATATATGCATGTTTGGTAATTCATTTTGATGATGAAAGATAAGTGTGGAAGTGTGTGAATGTGCGTGAAGAGAAGAACAGATGTGTGTGTGAGTATTAGAAGGGTGATTGAGCAATCTATGCACAGTTTTAGAAGGGCAGAAAAATAGAGAAGAGCAGAGCAGAAATACAGAATCAGTCAAAAGGGCTAAAGATTGTCTATTGAGCTTCATAGGAACTAAATCTAGGAATTTGGAGATGCTATTTCTCATTTCAACCTTTTGTTGTAATGCAAAAAAATTTTTAAGGCAATGGGCCTTTTTTATTTTGAGCAATGAGCTCTAGGCAGTGTGCCTAAATGTATGTGCGCTCCCTTTTCTTCATACTTTTAATAGAGTATATAAATTGTGGATTAATCTCCACCGTTATTTTTCCCCTAATAGGGTTTCCACATAAAAATATTGGTGTTATGGTGCTTTGATTATCTTTTTCATGTGCTTGCATCTTTATTTGTGTTTATGTGTTATAAATGGTTTAAGATCTGATTTGAAGTTTAAATTGTTGAACACTGATTCACCCCCAATCTCTTAGTGTTCCTTGAGTCCAACACAAACCTAATCTTATAATGTATATCATTATGATCTTGAAAATAGGGAAGTGAATACTATTGGAAATAGGTTGATCGTAAAATTGAGCAATAATACATTTAATGCTTATCTTTGGCTACCACAAAGAGATGATTTTTTCAATATCAACTTTACTGTAGCTTATCAACATTTCACAAAAAGGATAGTGTAAAAATAAGATTGCTCGATAATGGTTAGCAACTCCAAAGAAATAAATGTTGTAGTTGCCAAAGAAATTGCAATGAACCCATTTTATAGATGGAATCATAGACATCATAGTCCTTCATCAATTAAAAAGTAAAGAGAACACCAACAATTTAAAAGGGATGTATCTTTTCATTGTGATAATTCATGGGCAATAATTTATTGATCGATGAACCTCATTATTAATCAAATTCATAAGAAACTAACTCAATTTCCAATCACCAATACATACTATAGACATGCAAAATTAACATTATGCATTTGATCAGATTCAGTCAAATTAGATGTCGCATTAGGACCATTCATCAATTAATCAGGTGCACTTTCATCTGTTCATTAGGTAATTTCATCTCCTAGGATCATTTATTTAAAATCAAATAAACATTATCATCAACCTTTTAATAAATCAAAAATCCATTTAAATCAAATCCTAAATCATATTCCATCATTTTCTAATTCAAATAAATCAATTATCAAAGTCTTAAAAGTCAACTCACCTAATCAGCATTAAATCAGCATAATCATCATCTATTTAATCTAACCCTGATTAAATGTTAATCCCATCCCACTTGCATTATCTAGATCTAGCCACTTGCACATATAAATCAATTTATTGATTTATTAAATCAAGATTTTCCATCAACATGGCATTTATGGGGAATATTCCTTCAATTTTGAATTCAAAGGCAAGTTGATTTGTCCCTCCAATAGTGCATTTATTCCTCATTTTCTTGTCCCCCACTTAGCATTTACTCTCAAATTTGAATTCAAATTCTCCCTCTCATGGGCACATTTCCATAATCTTGCACAACCATTGACCTATCATCACTTGACAAGTGTCATCTTCTCATTGGAGGATCTTTAGTCCCACATTCACCATCTTGGCCAATTTCTCATCAAGAAAATCTATAAAATGAGGCCTTCATTCTCATTCATGGATCCACAACTTTTATGCAAGGTTACTCTCTTGGTTTGAGAAATAATCTTGTTCTTCATCTCCATTGCAATACATCATCATTTAGCTATTGATCAAGGGTTGGGAAAGGGTCACTAGCACATGTGACACCAATCCAACATGGAATAGGTACAAAGGAAAAGCGAAAGGAAAAGGTACAAAGCAAAGGAGAAGGCTAGCAAATGAAGACGAAAGGAGGGATTTTTTTTTTTTGAAAAGTCAAAGTGTTTTTTAACACTTTAAGTGTTTGTTCAACACTTATTTATGAAATTGTTTGTCTTTTCATTTTAGGACACTAATGTTCATTTGGGTCTAAAACGAACAATTTGATTTTTCATTGCAAAGGGCTTAAAATGAATCTTAGGACAAACTCAATAGATTTTGTTTGAGGTTAAGAATTGAACAATCAAAACTCACACTTCATTTTGGTGCTTAAAATGAACTCACAATTGCTTTGAAGGCTATAAAACGAACAAGTGCTTGAATTGTGTGATTTTGTCTTTTGAGTGTGTATCCTCTCCCCTTGCGCTTCGTGCAATCTAGGGTGCAAGAGAAACATTAAATACATTTTATTGCTTTGAAACACTTCGATTTGGGCTTAAAAATTGAACACCCTTGTGCGAGTGTGAGTAAGGGCATTTTCACGTACATTCTCTTTCTTGTGCCATCAAAGATTGATCGAGTTACAGATTGTGTCTTTGCTTGCTTTTGTTTATCCTAGAGGGCCTGCCTTGGGGAAAAAGTACTCACCCAAGGGAATGACTCAACCGGTAACACTCTAAAGCCAAGAGTATTTCCAGCCGGGATATAAATGTGGGTATTGGTTAAATGCCATTATCACGCGGTTGGATTCGACAAGATGGATCCGAAAGGGGACTCTTACCGTATGGGTCAATCTCCATGAACGGAAAGTCCTTACTAGAACCCATGTGCTAGGAATTTCCAAAATGCTTAATCTATTTGTTGGTGCAAGAATGGTGCCGTTTGAAGCCACCCCACACTCTTACGGTCTTCTAGTAGAGATGGAAAGCATGCCATGGGAGTTTCATGGGTGTTGATGCTTGGCTGCCCAGATTGACAATAATGAGCGTGGAGAGGAGCCAGTGGGTCAAGCATCTAACCATTCACTAAAGATAGGCGTAGTTGGACTTGTCCAAGTGGGGATTCAACAAATATTGTCTTACACATCCATAGGGCTTGTATTGTTCTTGGTTTGAAAACACAGTGTTGTATTCGAAAACATTTTGCAAACAAACATTCAACATGATTCTCAAAATTTCAAACCCTTTTGAAGACAAATATCATTGACTCAATCCATATTCTATTGCTTTCCCTTGGGATTCACGTCCGTAGAGGTTCCTAAGCATTGGATTATACCTCAATTTGTCTTCTTGAGTAAACAATAGGAAAACCCTTGCCTTAAGTTCATTGAATTTCCACATAAAATATCTTGTGGGGTTTAAAGAAATTAAGACATTGGACATCTTAGTTTGAAACTTTAATCAAAGAGAGTGTTTTTGGTAAAATAAATACATTAAGAAAAGCTAAACAAAAGTGAACTTTCATGTGTGTTGAAGACTCCAAAAACCCAAAAGCACAAATCATTGATTGGAAATCCAAAATGTTCAAATCATTTCTTGGTTACAAAGGTCATTAGGAAGCATTTTCATGCTCTTCAATACCTAGGTCTAGGAAAACAAAGTGGTCTTTTTAGGTTCATCTAGGGATCAAAACAAATCAAACCTCTTTCATCCATCTTTCAAAACATCAAACATCATCTCACAAATCATCTTTTGAAAAAACCTTGAAATCATCCTTGAAGTGCTAGGCTTTATGACAAAATCAAGCAAACACCAAAATCATTGAGACCAAGTCCTTGAAAACATTTATCAAAACACCTTTGGCTAGGAATGTGTAAATGCATCCTTTTGCATATCCTTAGTCAAAGTCATCCAAATCATCTTGTCTAGCTTAGTGTATGTAGATGAATCCTTCTCCATATACTTAGTGAAACAATCATTTTGTTTGGGTAGGTGTGGGTAGATGCATCCTTCTCCTCACACATATCCAAATCATCATCCTTTGAACACAACTATCCTTTAGATCATTATCAAACATCTTAGGTCTTTTGTTCAAAATCAAAATCAAAATCCAAATCAAGATCAAGGACAAAATCTCAAAATCCAAAAATAAAACCAATCAAAAATCCAAAGTCCTAGCATTTCATTCAAGATTTATCAAAAGCCAAAAACATCCATAACATCCATCTTTAAACAACACCATCATATCATCATCACATTTGATCCTAAAAAAAGCATCCTAAAACTTTCACTTTGGGACATAAAATAGAGATTAATCCAAGTAATCAAGAGATTCATCTCCCATATTCTTGAGGATTGATCCTTGTTTTATGGTTCAAATGAGATCTCAATACAAGAAGAGTATGGAAGCTCACAAAGAAACTCCCGCTTCAAGTGACCTTAGCCAAACAAATGCAGAAATGAATCTCACAGAATCAAGCAATCCATTGATCCCCTCATCATCACAAAACCCACAAGAGGAAACCCAAGGGGTGGATCTTACCTTTGGAATGTCTCATGAAGAAATAGTGAAAATGCTCCAAAATCCAGACAACCATAGAATCATCAACATCATGATGAGACTTAACCCTTCATTGTACATGCTTGAACTAGCAAAACAAGGGGCAAAGTTGCCTTTGGATTTTGATGTGAGCACTATAGTAGAGACATCTTTTCCGCCAATCTCATCCACCATCCCCATTTCATCTACACCCCCATCTCAAAACGTCACAGAAAATATCCCGCAAATCACAACATAATTTGCTCCAACTCAACCCAATGTTAACAAGGGAAGCACATTCCTCAATGAACTTCAATCACATCCCCTTGTAAATAACCAAAACTTGGATGCAAACATCACAGTGGAACAAAACATCCTCCATAATCCATTACACCAAAATTTTCCTCTCACTTTACATTATGACCTATCATCAACATCTTTTCACGGAGCACCACAAACACCGCTTCTCACAAATTCACAAGAGAAGGGAGACATATTCGGACCAGGGGGCATTTTCAACACCACAACACTTTCGCAAGGATTCACCCCCCTTACATTTCCACCTCTCCCACCATCACCTTTGTCATCTACACCACTCCTTGGTCTAGGGCTTCCTCCCCTACCAAGTATCAATCAAACATACATCCCATCCATCAATCAAAACATCTTGGCAAATGCTCAAAAATTATTGTTGACGTCACAACAACAAACGACAAACACACAAGCAATGGCAACATCATCAAACACCCCCAAAACATTGCAAAGCATGGTCTCTCAAGGGCCAATGATACCACTTACCACATCAACAACACCATCCACCAATCACGCAATCAACACGACAACACCATCCACCAACAAATGGTTAGTAACTAACATAGACAAACATGATTAGTTTCCAAGCAAAGAAAACCTTCAACATCCATATGAGATATCTAACATGTTTTAAAATGCTATCTAATAACAAGATACATAAAAGCCTACAAAGAAAAACATGAAATCAATCTATCCCATATTGGATTGGTGTCACATGTGCTAGTGACCCTTTCCCAATCCTTGATTGATAGCTAGTGATGATGATGCAATGGAAATGATGAGCAAAATTAGTTCTCAAGGAGAGTAACTTTGCATATGCTTTTTGGATGAAATTGTGGAGGTTGTGAAGGATTTGATAAGAGATGAAGCCTCTATTTTATAGATTTTCAAAATGCTAAGTGTTGAAAATGGACCAATGTGGGACAAAGATCAAGCCAATAAGATAAGGCCACTATCAATAATGTCAATGACCAAAGAGGACCACCTCAACACAAGACTTACCCCAAACGAAAATACACTACTTTGGGGGAACCACTTGAGGACATCATGAAAAATCTAATCGACGAAAAACTCATCCAAGCTCCTACATTTGAGAATTATCAAGAACCTGATGTCAAACCTCCTTGGTACAATGAAAATCAACTATGTGAGTTCCACAAAATCAAAGGCCACACCACAAACAATTGTATGAGACTCAAGAACATCATCCAAGATCTCATCGACAAAAGAATCATAAATGTGGAAGCACCTACCGGGAATCAAGACCTTAAAATCTACACGAATCTGATGCCAAATCATGGAAACAAAGGGAATAACAAGGACAAAGGAAAATGCAGTGTAAATCATGTATACGAAATAGTTGTTGCCAACCTCAATGAAAACTGCATGGTCATCACCATCAAAGGCGCCCATGCCGAAGATTATGGAGTCACCACAAGAGGCGGAAAAGTCACCATTGCAGGGTCATCCCAACCCAATAGAGTCCCTACATCAAGAGTCGTTCCATATAGCTACAATGTTGTAGACCAACTCAAAAGAACGCCATCACACATCTCCATCATGGAGTTGTTAAAAATCTCATCGGCGCATAAAAAGATCCTTGAGGAAGCATTAGCTTCATCTACCGTCCCCACAGACCTCGATGCGGAACAATTCCAAGCTATGGTCGGAAACATCATAACACCTAATCTCCTTACGTTTTCTAACCAAGATTTTCCCGCCCAACCATCTCACAATCGCGCACTTCACTTGGAGGTTATTGTGAACAAAATCAAAATCAAAAGGGTCCTGGTGGATGGAGGTGCAGGTTTGAACATCTGTTCTTTTAGTCTCATCAAGCAGTTAAAAATATCAGAGGATACCATTGACAAAGGTAAAGGCATCATAATCAGAGCATACGATGACCAAGAAAGAGTGTCTCAAGGCACAATTAAGCTCCCTATCCAAGTAAGGCCAACACTCATGGAAACCACATGTCAGGTCTTGGACCTCGAATTGCCATATAATATCCTCCTGGGATGCCCATGGATTCATGCGATGAAAGTCGTAGCATCAACCTTCCACCAATGTGTGAAATTCACACATAATGGACAAGAGGTTACTGTCCATGGAGATCCTGAGCCGTTTTCATATTGAAAAAACCTTGAAGCCAAATATTACAAAATCCCCCAAGTGCCAAAAAATGATGAGGGCCCATCCACATCATTCATTGATCCCATCACTCTCACATCCACTTCTGCAACAGAGACACCCGCCATTCCCACCATATCCGATATCAAGCTCATCATCTAGGAGGACGGTTGTGGAAGTTATAGGCTCCCTAACAATTCTTTTATGATAGGAGAGTTACCACAATCTCCAAGATCACGAGGACACCCACAAGAAAATCAAGCTCCTACATCACAAACCTACCCTCTAAATTATCCTGAATTCACAAGGTGGGGAGACCTCGGCCATGAGGTAATTGAAGCAGATCCATCAAACATGTTGTATCGAGATGAAAGACCGACACCTGAGTTACCAATGGATGAAAGAAGCAGGGGCCTACACATGATGCTTGCGATGGGCTATGACCGAAATCAAAGATTGGGGAAAAATGACAATGGGCTCTTAATACCAATCATGCCTGAGACACGACCTATAACAAATCTTGGTCTTGGATGTACCCCTCCGAGAATAACCATATGTGGCTGAAGTCCTCCAGTTAGAGCCACTAATGTTTCTCCTCAGCCAGTCCTAGTACAAGTGCACTCCCCAATACCCATAGGGACAGACATGCATAACTTTATCACTGAGCCCTATATTAGTAGCGATGACGAAGATACCTTATCCAACCTACCTAGATTATTCAAATATACCACCCTATGTATGATTAGTACCATATCCTTTGAACCAGATAGTCAAAATCACGAGATCCGCTTAGTCTACCCCCAACTAATCGACTATGACCAACGAGGACCACCAGTTCTCGATAGATTCAAAAATGATGAAGCACTCTCAAAATTCATGGGACTGAGGGATAACATTCCAAATGGAGATCACAAGGTAGGATTCATAATGGAGTTGGACACACACGCCTACTATGGGGAAATGATTGAATCCTTTAGTCGCAAAAGTGAGAAACTAAGAATCATATCCAAGTCCTTGAGTGAAAACCACACCATGGCACTCTCTGACAAGAAAATAGTAAAAATCAAGGACATATCCAACGGTGAAAACCTCTCTGAGGTGCCTGAGGATGAAGGATTCAATCTTCCCCTAAGAACTATTCATCAAGAGAAGTCAGCAGTCTTGGCCGAAAAATGCAACCTAGTCAACCTAGGAACAGAGGAGACCCCGCATATCACATTCTATGCGGAATCTCTATTATCAGAAGAGCAAGAACTCCTAGCAGCATTCCTAAGGGAAAGATAAATAAACTTTGCATGGAGTTATGCTGATATGCCAGGACTTGATCCAAATACTATGGTCCACCACCTAGCAGTGTATCCAGATGCAAAACCTGTCAGACAGAAGCTTCGCAAAATGCATCCTCAAATTGCTTTGTTAGTCAAAATGGAGCTCAAAAAGCTATTAGATGTTGGATTCATCCACCAATTGATTATCCAGAATGGGTATCGAACTTGGTACCTATTTCAAAACCTGACGGAGCTATCAGAATCTGCACGGATTTCAGAGATTTAAACAAAGCATGTCCCAAGGATGATTTCTTGCTCCCCAACATCGACATGATATTAGACATGATAGCTGGGCATGAGATGCTATCGTTAATGGACGGATTTTTAGGATATAACCAAATCATGATAGCAAAAGAAGACCAACACAAGACGGCTTTCACTTGCCCATGGGGAACCTACTGCTGGAACATGATGCCATTCGGCCTAAAGAATGCAGGAGCAACCTATCAAAGGGCCATGACACTAATATTTCATGATATGATTCACAAAATAGTTGAAGACTATGTCGATGACATCCTAGCAAAGTCAAGAAAAAGACAAGATCATATAGAAACCCTAAGTGTTATCTTTGACAGATTAGAGGAATACAAGGTCAGACTAAATCCCAAGAAGAGCGTCTTCAGCGTGCAATCAGGAAAATTACTAGGATACATAGTCTCCATGAGGGGTATCAAGGTGGATCCTACAAAATTCAAAGCATTCCTTGAGATGGAAGCACCAAGGAATCTAAAACAACTGAGAGGCCTCCAAGGAAGGCTCTAATCCATTAGAAGGTTCATAGCACAACTGGCAGACAAGCAAAATACGTATTCACACCTACTCCACAAGGGGGTAGTATACAAATGGGATACCAAGTGCGAAGAGGAATTCAACAAGACAAAGGAATATCTACTGACACCTCCAGTGTTAATGCCACCTATCCTAAGAAAGCCATTGATCTTATATGTGTTAGCAACAGCAGCAGCCCTAGGAGCTCTTCTTGCTCAGCATGATGAAAACGGAACAGAAAGAGCCATGTACTATATCAGCAGGACAATGGTTGGTCACGAGCTAAATTACTCATTCATCGAGAAAGCTTGCCTCACAGTAGTGTTTGCATCCCAAAAATTTAGACATTATATGTTGGCACACAAGATAAAGCTCGTCACAAAAATTGATCCCCTCAAGTATCTCTTATCAAAGGCAATGTTAACTGGCAGAATGACAAAATGGGTCATGATATTATCAAAATATGACATCGAGTATGTTGAGAGAAAAGCCATCAAGGGTCAAGTTATTGCAGACCAATTAGTAGAAGCACCTATGTATTTTGAGATTCCTCTTGTATCTGAATTTCCAGATGAATCCATTTTTAACCTCAACATTGCTGATCACTGGAAACTATACTTTGACGGGTCATATACACAGCATGAATCAGGAGCTGGTATCTTCTTCATCACCCCCCAAGGGGACTGCACACCACGGTCATATAAACTAGCATTCCCTTGCACGAAAAACATAGCAGAATATGAGGCTTTGACTATAGGTCTCAGAATAGCAGTGCAATGGAATATCATAGCCCTCAAAGTCTACGGAGACTCTCAGCTGATCATAAATCAAGTCAATGATGAATATCAGACTAAGGATGACAAGCTAACCCCATATAAGAAATTGGTGGAGACTTTAAAGGAATCCTTCATCGACATAACATTTGAGAAGATTCCAAGAACCAACAACAGAGCTACTGATGCCATGGCTACAATCGGGTCTCTAGTAGACATCCCTCACAACGTGCCAAAATATGAATTTCTAATCGAGCAGCTTCTCGTTCCCACATTCGAGGTACCAGAATCAGAATACGTGTGTGAAATCGTTGGTCCTGGCGATCCTTAGTATCATGACATCTACACTTATCTTCGAATAGGAGTCATACCTGCTGACCTACCATCGAGCCTAAAACGAACCTTTATTAAAAAGGCATCTAGATTTTTCATCCTAGGTGATACCTTATACCGTAGAAGCATAGAGGGTACCTTACTACGCTGTCTAAATCTTGAGGAGGCATTAACCGCTCTAACTGAAGTTCATAATGGTATTTGTGGCTCACACTCGAGTGGAATGACCATTGCCAAGAAACTGCTGAGGCTGGGGTATTACTGGCCCACGATGGAGCGAGGAGCACATGATCATGCTAAAAGGTGTTTACAATGTCAGCAGCATGGGGATCTCATCCATGCTCCAGCTCAAGAGCTCCATCCGATCATCACACCATGGCCCTTCTTGTAGTGGGGACTCGACCTCATTGGGAAAATCTCACCCACCTTGTCCAATGGCCACAAATTCATTATAACTATAGCTGAGTACTTGTGCGAGAAATTCAAAATCCAGCATTGCTTCTCCACCCCGTACTATCCCCAAGGCAATGGCCAAGCAGAAGCCACGAACAAAACCATCCTCAAAATCCTTAAGAAAATAGTCAATGAGGCAGGTCGTGACTAGCATTTGCAGCTTAATCTTGCCCTTTGGGCTTATCGAACCAGCATCCGCACACCGACTGGCGCCACCCCCTTCTCCTTGGTCTACGGATCAGAAGCCATACTCCCCATTGAGATCGAGCTCCCATCCCTCAGAATATCACTGCAAAATCTCATCACTGATGAAGAATATCGAGTTTCAAGACTAAACGAGCTAGAGTTACTGGATGAGAGAAGGATCGAAGCTTTGAATCATTTGCAAGTCTATCGAAATAGACTCAAACAAAGCTACAACAAGAGGATCAAAAGCAGGACTTTCCAAGTCAGAGAATTGGTCTTAAAAGAAAATCAAAAGAATGTCCTGAATCCTAGCAGCAAAGGCAAGTTCGAACCCAATTAGTTAGGGCCTTTCATCGTCACAGCAAGCTATAAATCAGGGGCATATCAGTTATCAACACCCGAAGGGGAACCTCTATAGGAGCCCATGAATATCTCCCATCTCAAAAAGTTTTATGCCTAATTCTTTCAAGGTATAGAACCAAAAAATCCAAAAAATCAGAAAAAGTCCTAAAAAAATGGTTACTTCATTTCGCAAAACCTCGGGCAAACAAAGGCCTTGGTAACAACAAAAAATTAGAAAACATAAAAAATCAAAAAGATCAAAAAAAGGATTAAAAATAGTAAAGAGAAAAATCACCCTCTAGTGAAAACCACTTCGGTGGCACTTTGGGCAAGTACCTTGGTGAAAGCCTAGAAAAAAAGTGCCTTGTGTAAATAAGCACTTCCATCCACCCAAGATCTTTGCGGCTTGTTCAGTATCATTCCTCCATTTCGCTTCCATCATCCATCACATTCAGGTCTTCATCCATCACTCATCCACTCACATCCACACCATAGCTTGGTCCTATGTTCGTATCATGATCCCTCCTAGTACTATTCAGCCCATT
>VDFB02086081.1:81654398-81680885 GCA_007258455.2 Sequoia sempervirens | reverse complement strand
TGAATTCAAAGGCAAGTTGATTTGTCCCTCCAATAATGCATTTATTGCTCATTTTCTTGTCCCCCACTTAGCATTTACTCTCAAATTTGAATTCAAATTCTCCCTCTCATGGGCACATTTCCCTAATCTTGCACAACCATTGACCTATCATCACTTGACAAGTGTCATCTTCTCATTGGAGGATCTTTAGTCCCACATTCACCATCTTGGCCAATTTCTCATCAAGAAAATCTATAAAATGAGGCCTTCATTCTCATTCATGGATCCACATCTTTTATGCAAGGTTACTCTCTTAATTTGAGAACTCGTCTTGCTCATCATCTCCATTTGCATTTCATCATTCTAGCTATCAATCAAGGATTGGGAAAGGGTCACTAGCACATGTGACACCAATCCAATATGGGATAGATTGATTTCATGTTTTTCTTTGTAGGCTTTTATGTATCTTGTTATTAGATAGTATTTTAAAACATGTTAGATATCTCATATGGATGTTGAAGGTTTTCTTTGCTTGGAAACTAATCATGTTTGTCTATGTTAGTTACTAACCATTTGCAGATTTGATGTCCACACATACTACATGTCTTCATATTTGTTCTATGCAATTGCTAGCACAAGACTGTGGCCAAGATTACACCATGTAGAGGTTTCTTATGGCAATATCCAGATCTATGACTACTATGTCCAATTGCAACTAGAAAGAAGTTATAAGAGCTTCAAAAGGGTGAATGATGCATTCTCCATGATAATGGTTAGGGAGATTCAAGGATACATGGGCCTAAGGACATCTCTAGAGGATACAAAATTGCTTAATACAAGTCTATGGTGTCCATTTTATACAACTTCAAATATTCACTTATATCAAATTTGGGGAATTTGATGAGCTTCCTTATAAGTTACCTAAATATGTTGAAGATAAATTTATTCTTATTGAGGTATGCAAACAAATTGCAGAGGTGAATAAGAGATTCCAAGAGAGAGAGAAAACAATAATTCCTTTTCCTATTGGTCTCAACCATTATTCATGTAATTCTATGTTTGAGGCTCTTAATATAGAGTTCAGGATTTATTGAAATATATAATTCCCTTCTATGAAAGAGGCTTCCTTTCAACAACAATGAGTTCATTACAAGAAACTTGCAATTGGAAGGTCCATTTTTCATTATATCCTATCCCTACAAAACTATTGGGCCTATTGTAATGATGAATATGAAGTCAAAAAAAGGAGTTGGATGAGATTTTTTTGAAACAAACTGTTACTTTCAAATTAAATTGGGATATTCATGACACTGAAGATGATAAATTTGATTTGGTTCATCCCATTTATGTTAATTGTATACAAATAAAGCCCATATTATCTATTGATTGAAGTGTGAAAGAGATTGAAACCATTGAGGAAAAAATTGTTGTAGTCCTTTAGAGGATTGGTAAATGGGTAATGAAAAGGACTGCACAAAAATATAAAGTCACATCTTTGAAGTCTACGAAGACTCCAAAGCATGTTGAGAGTAGATAAAAGACAACCCCCTTCTACTCAAAGGATGTCTCTTACCCAATAAATGTCTCCCAATAGAGAATGAGATGATGGTGAATAGCCAAGCCAAAGAAGTGACTCCTAGAAAAGACTTGTCTAGATACATCCAAGAAGAAGGTTCAAAAAGAAAATTGGCAAAGGTAAGATTAGATCTTGTGACAAAATAATTGGGTGAAGAAGACACAATTGATATTCCTTCTTCCCCTTATTAGGTAAGTTACTCTTCTAACTCTAGCTCTATTCCAAATTCACCTCCACCAAATCAATGTTCCAGCCATCACACTCATACTAGTCCAACCCCTCCTGCTTACCTAGACATGAAAAGTTCTAATAATCCCCCTCTTCAAAGATCTTTGCAGTTTTCTTCTCCTCATATTGGGTCACCTTCCACCCCTTCTTCCACTTCCCCAATCAGAGAAAACTCTAACTAAGAAAAGAAAGTTCAATTAAACCTTCTTGATAAGGACATAGTTGGGAAACTTCTTCAAGGGACTCAACAACTTAAGAAGCCTAAAACTACTTTCAGGTTATGGACAAATAATACCACTAGCAACATATATGTAGAATTTTATCACCCCTTTACATAGAAGGATGCCAATCAAATGAATGCAAAATATTTTAATATCACTAGGATTAATTTGGGGCCTTCAAAAAGAGATGGTGATGTACATAATTTCCAAGTGCCAGTCACTAAACTAGTGGAAATAATAAAAAAGGATAAACAAACAAATCCTTAACTTAAACAACAAGTAAGAGTTTTAACAAAATGTTTAAAGTTACTTATTCATCCTTCAACTCAACTAGTGATCCAAATAAGTTCTTCCCTTGATCCTAACTCAACCACTGGGAGGGAAATGATTGATAAAAATTGCATGTATATAAATCTTATGGTAATACAATAGAAGAATGGGTTAAGGATATCTTGGCCAAAGGAGTAAAATTGAAGAAACAAGGAAAAATTATGATGATGTGGAGTTTGTAAAGAAAGAAATTGATAGTGAAATTGCAAGCACCAAGCATGAGGATATGATGTGGCAACAAGTAAACAAGGATTTAAAAGAAATGATTGATCTTGGTATCGATAAGTTGGTAACGGAATAAATATTGCAAATTGATGATGACACCAAGTGTTTCATGTGGAAAAAGAGCATTGAATGGAAGTTCTTGTTATTAAAGA
This sequence comes from Sequoia sempervirens, assembly GCA_007258455.2. NCBI lineage: Eukaryota > Viridiplantae > Streptophyta > Pinopsida > Cupressales > Cupressaceae > Sequoia > Sequoia sempervirens. Next base: position 81,678,174 of record VDFB02086081.1, on the reverse strand, counting down.
AAAATATCTTAGAATAGACCAAACTATTAAAGGAATGCAATTAGATCAGGTCTAATATTCAAAAATATTTGTTAACTATCAATTTTTTTATATAAGAAAAAATATAATTCCCAAGATGAAGATTTAGAAACAATGAAGAGTAACTTCAAAGGGATGGTAGAAGGACTTCTTAGTGGACAATATTTATATGTATCTATGATATGAGGAAGATAAGTGTCATTGATTCAACATTCACACAGTGACATATTAGACATCCAACAACATTCTTGAACAAATTGGATCTTGTTAGAGGAAATAAGGCACTTTGGAAGTTGAGGACTAAGGATGAAGAATGTCATTATCTTGCAATATAGTGAAATTCCACTTGTCATCGAGGTGTTTCTGGATAATAAATCCAAGTGTGTCATGTAGTCATTATAGTCATCACAAAAATTGGGAATGATATAGATTCCAACAATGTGCCACCTTAGCGATAATATGTTTGTTGTTATTTAATAATATGGACTTTAATTTGTAAGGAGTGTTAAAGTAACTTCTAATATTTTAAAGGATTCTTTAACCTCTAAAAAATACTTACCTTCCAATATTTGTACAAGTGATGTTATGCATCCCTTAGTGTGTGTTTGTACAAGTAATCTTATGTATTTTATGTGACATCCCTACCTTATGTGATGTCATTCCATGAGCACAAAGTTATATAAATTTTATGATGCAATATCCTTTTAGGTGTTTATATGTTATGCAAAAAAATATTTTGCATGTCATTTTGTTGAAGCTCTCTAACTATTAAATCTTCATGAGATTGTAAAGGACAACAACACCAAAGTAAAAACATCTCTTGGAGATTTTACATAGCTTCCAAGTGTTATTTCTTCTTTTTTTTCCCTTCCTCTTTTCTTCATCATTCTATGGGTATAGGAGTGAATTTTCACCCCCCTTGCAAATTCCCTTTTACACCCTTCACTTAACAAAAATCAAATCAGACCATGTAATTCCACATCACCCATCCAAACTCCATCCTCTTGGGGCTTGTTTTTAGTATCGGTGGTAGAATTTCTATTGGGGACACGCGCATGGCACACAAGCATCTGTGTGATGTACTGCCATCCTAATAGGATTCCTACCTCTAGAATCTATAGAGGCAATATCTTCTCCATTGGTGATGAAACATAATTCCCCTACACCTTCCTATCAACCTTTGAACGGCTCTTTCCCTCCCAAACCTAATTCAAATGCCTATCTTTCACATTCAATTCATCCTCTCTTGATCCTCTACAAACTTGTTTGATCTTGCTTCACATTCTTGGAATTCTTGCTCCATATTCTTGCAACTTGAAGCTACTAGTTGCAGTATCAAATCTTTCAACAATCACAACATTCTTCACAGTGCCACAGAAGCTGCAACTTGGTGTCTTGCAAGACTACTTTCAGTGTCACTACGACCACATTGACTTTTCCATATTTCTAGACTTGCATTCCTCTCTCATTGGCCTTGATTGCCTTTGTTTGAGGGTGGTATTGCTTTCTTACTATTACTTTATTGTTGGATTTGAGTAACATAGTGTTTCTCATAGTGTTCAATAATTTACTTTCTATCATATTTTATTTATCATATTTCTATATCTTTATCTATCTAGTTGTTTGTGGAGGTGGAAACACCAAAATGGGGGTTTGATTGTGGCAAGCCCAAAATAGCCCCAACATTTTTCCCTTATTTATTGTGTGTAGGTACTCGTCCGTATGGAGCTTGCATGAGAGCTGGGCTTTCCATGAGTTGAATCTTCACCACCTTTTTTCTTATCATTTTCATATCAACTCTCTTGTTATTCCAATTATTCAATTATTTATTTATTTCAATCACCACTTTAAACCTCAACCGCTAAGCTATCAGTAGGTTTCTTTCACTTTTGACTATTTTATGTTACTGTTTGTTTGTACAGATGCTAACGGTCACACTATTGTCCCTAATTTACACTGATGCCCCCTAGTAGAGAGTTGTTTGAGGTATAGTTTAGGTTCCAAAAACCTATTTGTTTACCCCCCTAAAACTCTCAGGTTAGTAAAGTGATAGAAGCATTGATATTTATCTTCATTCTCGATCCCTAGCACAAAACACTTATCTTGAGGTAGATTAGGGCAGCCTTCTGCTCTCAGCTCTCCATGACCTAGAGCCTTGGTGTGGTTGGTCCCCCTCTACATTTTGGTGAACCCAACATGAACCATTTTGATTCCATTTGGCAGTGTTCATAGACCCTTTCATCATATCCTAGGAGTGTTGTGGGTGTGAGTGTTGTAAGGCACCTAGCCTTGCAACCCATCCTACGACATCTAGTGGCATAGCTAGGAGGTTCCCTAAGCATTGCAGAACGAAACCTTGAGTGGGTCACCATCTAACTATGAAACCCTTGGTGGCATATGTGAAAGTTTTGTTTAGTGTAAATAGAAATGGCCTCCTTCTTACATCTACCCATCCCATCTATGCAACCTGTGAGTGGATCTTTTTCCATAACTTTCACCTCGCAGGACTTGTCAATGAACTCCAACAAAGAACCATCTCCCTTATACATCCTCACACATATTAATGGAAACACCATAACAGGTGTTCTCATTGACCCTACATGTTAGGTGAATGTCATTACAGAGGAGATCATATTAATCAATTTATTACACAAGGATGGATATGACAAATCTAGGAGTACTATCCATACACATGATGAGCTTTTTTTTCCTCCCTCGATTGCATCACCTTATCAATCCTAGTTGGGCCTAGATCTATAAATGCACTCTTTGACATCATCTAGGGTTCTAAACTATTTAAGGTAAAACTAGGCATCCCCTAGTTGGTTGTTATGAATGCAATTCCCTCAATAGTCCATAAGTGCTTGAAGTTTTCCCATGAGGATTCAGTGCATGTTTTCCATGACATCAGTTATAAATTGTCGATTGCACATGTGGGCTACTCAGTGGATCACTTTTGGCCTACACCCATTGGTTTGCTTCCTCTTAGGAAGGAACTCTTGTACCAAACTTATGTGAAGTATACAAGTGGGGGCATAATTCCTAAGATGAGATACCCTCCTTCTCCCTATTCCATTTCGCATAGATCTTGCTTGAAGGTAGACAGCGAGGCTACCTTGGCTCGAAAAAGGGAAGAAGAGAAGTGCGTCCATTTCTTTTCTTCTTCGTCCTCTTCCATTGTCCCACCTATCGCTTCCTCTCACCCTACCGATACACCATCGACTTCCACTCCTATGTGCTTGTTAGGGAGTTGGATGGTACATGCTTGGTGAAATCCCAAGCGTCCAACATTTGAACTTCCTATCTTACCTATGCTGCCTCAGCCCATTTTGTATGGTTAGGGGAAGGGTTCTCATGGATCATCCTCTATGTCTCAGACTTTGTGGCCTCCTACTGCTCCTATCTATAAGGTGGTGAATGGGAAGAGGCCCACTACTTGGAAGCTCGAGCCTGCTCCCCCCATTGTTGTTCTGTCATATTGTCTCAATCTCTTCCTCCTGTTCCCATCCAACAGTCCCTCCCTCCACCAAAAACGGTTGTGATGGATAATTTGATGGCTAAATGGGAGTCTTATGTCCCTTCTTAGGCTATGGCCTCTAGCTTCTGGAGTCATAAATTTCCTTGCATGTAAGCACAAGTTTCAAAGAAATGCTTTCATTTTTTAGCAAGCCACCTCATAGAAGAAGGAAGAGGAGCCAACAGCTCCTGCTTTGGCATCTCATATTGTGTCCTCCCCTTCCATCATCTCTATTTCAATTCCGTCAGCCTCAGTATTTCTTCTAACTCCCCTTATGAGTGTGAATGATCCTCACCTGAAGAGGGTGTAGGTATTCATTGCTCCTTCAATTGAGCCACCCCTTTTGATGTCCCTTCTAGACATCCCACCATTTTCAAAACTTGTGGACATGTCGAATACCTCAGTAGTGTCTAGCATATTTTTCTCCTCTTCCTTTGTTCCCCCTACTTCATCTATGGGTATTTCACATCCTTTGATGGAGTGGAAGATTGAGGATGAACCTACTAGTAATGGGGGGCAGAATAAGGGCTCACCTTCTTCAAAGGGTGATTCAACATTGGCTTGTGTCATCCTAGTGACAAAGAAAGCCCGACATCCCTAAAGTTTGTCACTTCTCAAGAATCATTTAGTGAGATTAGTACTGGATCTCAGCCACCACCTCCCTTTCCTATTGAGTTGATGTATGGAACTCTTATAAAGTGCATGTTTAATTCTTTGTATGAGGTCCCAACCCTATCAATGATTTTTGCAGAGTCACTGATATTTACCCTATAGAAATTATGTGGAGAAGACCTCGACAAGCCTTCTTCCCTAGCTCTTGTTGTAGAAGGGTCAAAGGGCTCCCCCTTGATATTTCACCCTTGTAGGATCATCTTCCCTCCCCTTACAGTGATCTATGTTGGGAGAATGATGATCTCTTAGTTGATGAGGACTAGGGGGTGATTCTTCTTTATCTGTATATTAGATTGTGTGTGTGTTGTGTTGTATTTCCCCATGCTTGTCTTATATGTTCCTTGATGACCCTTGTCATGCTCGTAAGTGCTTGAATACAGGAGTATTTTTGTGTTGTGTAAATTCCTCTATTTGTCACATCATTCTTCCTCTGTTGTGTATTGATTTTCGATAATTGGGGATAGTGCAAAGTGTTGGGGGAATTTAGGCCTCCCTTCCATGTTGACCTAATTTTTTATTTTCATTTTGTCTTCATGTTCCTTCTTCACATGCTCTAATATAGTAGGGGGTTGATGATAGCTCATTTATACTATTATATCTATTTATCTATATTTATGAGTAGCTCTTAACCAGAAATATCATATCACCCTTGTCTCTTGCTTGTCATGTCATTGTGTCCCTCTCTTTTTATCTTTCTCTCTTCTTTGCATGTTCATGATGTTGTGGTGCCTATGTGTTGTCCTTTGTGTGATCGACAACATTGCCATGGTTACATCTTGTTATGTTCTGTGGGCCACAATATCACTTTTTCATTCCTTTTTTCTCTCCTTAGGATGTCACATGACTTTGTGCTTGGCATGCACCATCCTAAGGGGGGCTCTCATACTTCTATTTTTTTTAAATGAATTCAATGGCCAATGAATATTTTCTTGAAAATATTTTCAAAATGTTTTTTAAGAATCACATTCATCAACAAGAACCCCTAGTAGAATACTTTTCCTTCATCATGGGTTCATAAAGAAAGAATTTAAAAGGGAGCACCTTCTCCTATGGGTGAAGTCCTTACCTTCCCCTTGTGAGGGGGCTTTCTTCCTTTCAAATTCCTTGATGAAGTGAAATCTTTCAAAAGGATTCCTTAATGTTGAATTGATTTGCAAAAAATACTCTTGCACTTTCAAACAGTGTGTCCCTTAAGTGGATCCCTTTTCTATTGAAGGGTTCCAGAGGGACCCCTTTAAAACCTCTTCAATTTTTGATTATTTGTGTGACTATTTGCTTGCTTTCCTGTGTGGTTTTTTTTCTAACATGTCTTGTCTACGGATTAACATGTTGCTTTTGTTGGCATATGGCTTTAGGAGAATTTTTTTTCCTGCTAGTGTTGTCATTGATGGCAATTGAAGTCATCTTCATGGTCCGCAGATCTGTATCTAGTCATATCGACAGATAAAGTGCAATATTGTGTTTTACTGGTAGAATATTTGAAGAACAAGGTATTTGATCAGTTATTCAGTCTTTCTACTTCACCGGATCATCATTTTGTGTTGTGGACCCTTGGATTTTCTTGGTGATCACGTATATTATCTTATTACTAAATTTTGTGGTGTCGCATTAGTTGCAGTATGATCTTGGAGGTCTGGTAGGATGTTTAGTGTCTATTTGCTCATTGTAGTTGACTCAGTGAATGTGGCACATTGTGGATGTGTAAAGTGGAATTATTTAAAATTATTTTATGTTCAAATATTTAATTATGGGTCTCAGCTATAGTTTAGTCGGTGGTCTTAGATCCACATTGAAAACCCAAATGTAATTTTGGGCTGACAAGTTAATAATATTTCCAAGTGTTATTAAGGCTGACCTTTAGCGATTGTATTTCTAGTTGTGGATATATATAAGAGATTTGATATATCATTTGGTGTGTGAGAAAGTAGTGTGGTGGTGTGTTGCGATCATTAGGAAGAGCAATTAGGAAATTATGCACAATTTCACTTGTGCATTAATATCTTTTGCAGTGTGAGTTGTGTAGAGCAGAGCAGAATTGTTGAATCAATCTAAAGAATAACAGATTGTCATCAAAGCTTAATTGGAATTGTAATCAAGTATTGTGGATGCTATTTCATCAGTTCACTCTTTTGGATTTATTCCAAGTCTTTGTAGGGCAGTGAGCTCTAGGAAGTGAGCCTAAATGCAAGTGCATTCCTATTTTGTACTTCTTGTTTTGAGTATACTCATATTATATTGTGGATTGGCCATCCACTATGGTTTTTCCCCTAATAGGGTTTCCAGATAAAAATTCTAGTGTTCTGGTGTTGAGATTATTTTCATTATGTTGATGCATGTTTCTTTTATTGAATGGTTAAGTAAGTTAAAACACATAATAATAAAGTTGAATTTTTGCTCAATACTGATTCACCCCCCTCTCAGTGTTGCTTGTTTCCAACAATTGGTATCAAAGCTAGTTCCTTAGAAGAAGTCTTACAACTTGGGGAGATCTTGGAAGGTTCTTTTCAATGGATACAAGTAGTCTTCAACAACAACTTATGGTGGCCCTAGATGATCATGACTAGATAAAATTTGAGAACCGGGAACTACAAGAAAATCTTGAGAATGTAGAAAAGTTCATCCAGTCACTAAAAGACAAGATCAATGAATAAAGGGAGAAAAGAAAGGAACTATGTGGTCAGCTCAAATAGAAGAAAAAAGGTATGGAAGATGTACAACTCAGTCTAGCTCTGAAGGAGAAAATAGAAGAATGTGAAAAAATTTCCAAAGAAAATGCTACCTTGAAGTGAGAAATGGAATCCACCATGATGAGAATGACCAAGGAGCTTGAGGACAAAAAGAAGAATGAAGAAAATCTTGCATAGTCCTTAAAAGAAAAGTCTGAACAATGTAGCTAACTAGATAATGAATTGGAGCAATCCAAGAACAATGAAGAAATGCTTGAAAAGCAGCTTGATGAACTTAGAGATGAACTTTTTACAACAAATGAGTATAAGGAGAAATTCAAAGCAAGCTTAGCCAAAATTGATGAACTAATCAAAGGATAGAAGACCGATGGTGACATACGAGGTGATGGATATGAAGAAGGAGAAAGTTTTGAATCTGGACAAAGGAACTCTGGACAAAGGAATTTCAAACAAGGAAGATTCAGACAAACAAGTCAGATGAAAGGAACCAAAGGAGATCTGGTAAGGCAACCAAATGCTTAAAGATTTAATGGCTATTGTTATGTATGCAACAAATTTGTGCATATGGCTTCTCAGTATAGGAGTAGAATGAATACAGGTAGACCATCATTCTTAGTTTAGTGTTTTAATTGCTATAAGTATGGTATAAGTCAAGTGAATGTAGAGTTGTGATGAACAACTTTCATAGAGATGTTAGATGTTATGCATGCAATAGATTTGGACATATTGCTATCTAATGTAGATCAAGACAAACTCGGTGGAACAATTGGTCTAGATAAATAAATGTTGTGTGCTACAACTGCAAAAAATTTGGCCACATCGCTAGATTCTGTTGGAATTGGAGAGGTCTAGTAAAACAAAACATGCAACAAGATGTTAAAGGGAATGGAAAAGTTACTACTGATGTGATCAAAAATAAAATGTAGAAGAAATGGGTGAAGAAGAATTCCTCTGTAGAAGGAAATGGACCTGCACTAGAAGCAACTTCTAGTAATTCCTCAGGGAATTAATTTTAGGTCTCTGGCATAGGGGGAGCTATCAAGAAAAACTCTCAAACCCCCCTCTTGTAGGTGAATGATACTGGAATCTAGATATGTCCAGTAGGAGAGTTGATACCTCTTAGATATTGTTTGACCAGTTAAAAGCATTAGTGAAGCATATTGGCGATCCACATAAGAGTCATCTATCTCGATGCCTAAAAAGAAGAAAATCATATGAGTTAGGACAAGAGCATTTATTGCAAAATAAAATAGTTAGGTATATGGACAATAAAAGGAATGGCTTCAACCCTCATTTTTCATATTGCATTTGGAGAAAAGCAATTTGGAGAGCTCTAAAGTGATCATTACGAATTTGTGGAAAGACTCAAACATAAAGGAGAATCTGCAATCAACTTTTGTTTTCGTCCCCGAAAGGTATTTATTGAAAACCTGTAAACTTGTTTGATTGCAATCATATCTACTCCTCTAGTAGTCAAAGTTAAAGATAGGTCATGTCCAAAGTTCATGGCATCTGTATTAAGTCTATAGACATAGAACCCTTAGGTGCATTTTCATCGGTGTCATACAGAGTCCTGCATATTGAGGATATTAGGGCTTATGTGCACAAAAACATTGAGGATTTGGGAACCTCACATTTGTTGGATTTGTACACTGATCATATAACTCAAGAATATCTTACCGTGAAACCAAAATTTGAAACCCTAGAAGATAAGAAATTTGCACAATTTTTGAAATTCCCCATATTCAAAGAAGATGAATGGGTTTGATATTTGTTGAGCCGTGTCCCTGATGAATTCATGTGGTTGGATGTGCCATTAAAAATCACCAAAGAAGCTATATGTGTAGTTACAAGACTAAATTCCATCGGTAGACTTCTAGTTTTGAAGTCTGTGAAGAATGATAAGGTTACAGAAGCAAGAGGTTCAAAATGGGACAGAATGGCAATGACAATAGATGACATTGCTGCAAAAGATGTAAAATTTGCATCAATGATTATTGGCTATAAGATTTATCATTCAAGCTGGGAGAATTCTATATCTAGCATAGCTATCTATGTAGCATATGAAATGGTCAAATAGAATGTAGACTATGATTTATGTGAATTGTTTAGAAGCCAGTTAATGGAGAATTTGGGAAAAATCAAGAAGGATAAGAAGAACACATTCAAGTACAGTAACTTATTGATATGTTTGTTTTTCTACTTCTCCGGTGAAGTACTAGGAGCTGGTAAAGTTCAATGGCGTAATGATATGTTGGTAGTTGTTCAGATATGGAACATGTTATGTGGATTGGGTGATCGACAGACCCACAATACAATCCTGTGGGGATACTTCAAAACTTTTCAAAATTTAATGCATGCCAGAGAAAGAATCCCTACAACAATTATCGAGCAATACAAAGACTCTATTTGCTTCATGGTAGACATTCACTAGTGCCATATGGAAGTTGTTGATCCTAGAATAGTTCGAGTCATGACTATGTGTTATGAAGTAGATGAGAACATTCTAAGGATGTATGTAGAACACCTACTAAATTCACCATTAGATCAAGGTGAAGAAAGATTCGGTACTTATGCAGAGAAAGGCTTACAAGTTCACTTGAAATTGAAAAATCCTATGATTTCTAGAAGGGTAAGAAAAGAGATAGAAGCATCAATGTGCATCAACTAAGAGAAGTGAGGAGACAAAGAGAAGAAGTTGAAGCAGCTAAGGAGAAATAAAAGGTAGAATCATCCAGTTTGGGAACTTCTTCTGCTCACACTATAAGTTCCTCTGCAACTAAGTCAAATCAAGCCGAGGCTTCTAGAAAAAGATAGAAGAATAAAAGCACTAGATCCTACAAAGTTGTGTCTACAGATGAAGAGGAAGAAACTGATTTAGAAGAAGTAGTAAGGGAGATAAAGACTACTGGTACTCATGTTGTCAAATTGAATAAGAGAAAATCTTCTAAGATAGGAGAAGAAGCAAAGAAAAAGGCAACATTTCACAAGCCTAGTATGTTTGTTCAGGAAGTTGAGAATGCAGTAGTGAAAGATGGAAATATCAAGACACTTTGTGATTGGTATGAATCCTTTGATGAATCCGACAAGAAAATTCTTGAAGAAGCAACAATAAAACATATGATTATTTTCAATAAAGTTTTTGTGGAAATCATGTCTGGTTTTCCTACAAGTTTGTACAATGCTTTAAAGTCTAGGAGGTCAAGCGCCTTATCAGAAGAAGAAAATATGAGGAAGAGTTTCCTAGCGTATTTATGCTTGGAAATGACAATTGAAGAAATGGACCTATTCCTTGAAAAGGCCAAAAGGGAATTTAGGAGCAAAACAAGGGTAAACAAGCTTATGATTAGTGAAATTGATGTTGTTGTCAGAAAAACTAAGCAAATTCTAGAACTTTTGTCAAAAGATAAGATTAAAATTGAGGAAGTCAATGTTCAAAGAAATGAAGAAGTGAATGTGGAGGCAAATGAATTAGGAGAAGAGAATGTGAATGAGGAATACATGAATGTGTTTGACCCTCCAAAGTTTGAGGATATTCTAACTTCTCCTAATATGAAAGATACAGAGATACTTGTTGTAACTAAGGTCCCTATTAAGATGTTAGCTAAGGAAAAGGAGGTGCATATTGAAGAAGTTGAAATGCCTAAAGTCAATCCTAAAGTTGAATCCAAGGTTGAAAAGAAAAAAGAGAAAGAAATTAGAATAGAGGAAGTGAAGGAATTTGTATTAGAGTAGTAGGTAGAGTTAGATCTTGAGTTGGATGAAAGCTCAATTAACCTATCTACTCTATCTCCAATTCAGATGATGAAGGTCGCTAAAATTGCTCAAGTGAAAGCCAGTGAAAGGATACTGAAATCTCACATAGAGGACAGTGAATTGCTAAAGCTTGCATTTGGAGTTTTACAGAAAATTATGCCTACTTATGTTGTGGACCCATCAAGTTCCTCCTCCAGTGAGTTAAAGAATATGATAAATTTTGTAGATTAACATTTTGAATCTTTTGAGAAATCAGCTTTGGTTAAAGTGAAAAAGGAGTTCTAGGAGAAGAGAGTTGGTAGCCTAGGAGAAGAGAGTTGGTAGCCTAAAAATCTACATGCATCCATAAATAAATAATTGAGTTTGATAATTCATTATTTATCTTCTCAATATCTTTCCATTATCTTCTAAAAAAGATGATTTTTTATCATCTCATCATATCTCTTCCATGAAAATGGAAAAAATCCTGCTTTATTCGTTTTCTTCTATTTTTCTCTCCAGTCTCATCCATCTTCGACCGTTTGATCTGTCAGGAATTATCACAGCCGCTGATCAACTTAGCCAATCAAAATCCTCAAAAATCTATATAAATACATGTGTGAATCCAAGCATTGGCTACATATACACACACACGCAATTACGCTTATACACTTGCATCTTTAGCATTCTAGCAATAATCTTATCATAGCATAGCATAATCTTGCATCTTAGTATAGTATGCATTTTAGTTTAAATCTCATTCTCTAGCAGTCCATTTCGTTCGAGCTTGGCATACTAAATTTGGGAGCAACTTGAATCAATGAAACGGTAGAGATAGGGAGCAATAAAACGACTTTGAAGAAGCTGCACTAAGAGTTTGTTTATTTTTCTTTAAGCTTCTTTGATATAAATTTTTATTGAATGTGTTTTGAATTCATTATGATAGGCATATTTTCACACACATAAAATGGCGCCCACCATGGGGCATATGCCCCGATTTTGACTTTTTCTTGTAGAGCATTCTGACAGGTTTCTGCGTTCTAGAGTTCGACTTTCAGAAAAATTCGGCATTTTAGCGCATTCGATACTTTCTGCAGCGCATCTAGGAATTTAATGCTTCTATTTTATAAATATTTCAGCACATTGGGGGACTGTTTTGGCGCTTCTAAGAGTTAATTTAGCACATCTGAGAGATCGAATAGTGCATATAGTAGCATTACATTTAGAGTTAGATCTGTATTTAATTAAAATAGCACATTTAAGAACTGTTTCAGCGCATATAAGAGTTAAATTACCGCATTTAAGGTAGATTTTAGAGCATTAACTGCAGTGTTATTTACATATTTAAATTTGTGTGTAATTAAAGTAGCGCATTCAAGAACTCTTTTAGCACATTTAGGATTTACTGCAATGAATTTAGGGTCTATTTATGCGCATCTGGGATCTATTTCTATGCATATAATGTTTGTTTATGCGCTTATGGGTTGTAACACAAAAACACGATTCTGAGTCTGACGCATTCCACAAACAGGATCTTTTTTAGTTTAAAATGAATCAATCTAGGATAGTCACCACACTTTGATCATGCAATTAAAATGAACCCCATGCCAATTGTGAAGCAATACTTCACTTAGCTTAAATCATTATGATTTGGTGCATTAAAATGAATCTGTTTACTCTACTTGATTGTGCTTGAAAGTGGTAGGTGACTATGCTCTCACCTTGTGTAAACTAGGTGATCAGAAAGCCAGACTCATTTTATTGCTGTGTAACCCCAATGCAATAACTGAAGTATCCTCTCCCCTTGAGCAGTAATGCGATCCTGGGTGTAAGAGAAACAATTATTACCTCTAGAAATTGGGCCTGCCAGGGGATTTCATCATCCCAACGTGACTCAAATCGGCAATGGAGCTAAAGCCAAGCTACCCCCAACCGGTATACAAATGTGAATCTTAAGGGAAAACCTAAGATTACGAGTGTGGATGTGTCATGCGAACCAAGTTGTACTCCCCAAAACCTTGTTGAGCTTAACATTTTTTAGGCTAGAGTGCCTCTTAAATGGACCTTAATCTTGCACCCCATGTATGGCCACTTGAACGGGGGTCCTGAATTAAACACCATTGTTTAGTAGACCAAAAACCTTCTATTTGCTAGCGCAACACTGGTTGGTGTGAAGGCATCCACACCTTCACAGTCTGTAGTAGAGGTGATCAATCTGCCATGGGAGTTTCATGGGGGTTGGAAGCTTGGTTGGCCTGAGAAGAGAGTGCACTGTAAGGGGGAGCCCGTGCAGCCAAGCTTCTAAATTCACATGCTACCAATATGCGGCTAGGGAAACCCGCGTGGAATCTAACGGATATTGTCCTGGCTTTACCATAGGATGTGCTTGATTTATCTATGTTTGGTTACATTCCATTTAATTAATTCAGAGTGTTTGTTGTGTTTTCATTCACATTAATTTAGATAAAAGATCATCCGAAATGAACATGAAAAATAGCATCTGAAATCATTTAAAAACTGTTCAAAAAATTGTCTTTGAAAAACTGTTTTAGCACATATAGGGTACAGAGTAGCGCATCTGTCATTGTCATTTTCTTTCAAACCTGACTTTCTGACATCTTTCATCTAGTAACATACTAATATTTCTCCCATGCTTAGAGAGTGGAAATCAACAAAATTTGTCAAGAAATTAGTTTCCAATAGGATCAAGAAACCCAAGAAACATTTAGGGTATAAGAAAACAATGAAAACTAGAAAAATTTTGTACAAAAGTTGACACCTCTTGCTTCATTACCATAGATCTCTTCATAGATATCAAGACTTTGTTAGGGGATTCACTGATGAGTACGCTATAGAGCCTTTGGATTCTTGAGCTTATTATCAAAGATTAGCTCTATCTCAATGACCTAATCTTAATCAACCTCTTGAGTTTGATAATATACCACAACCTTTTATTGAATATCCATCACACTCAGTCAAATCCTTCAGTAATCTTAAAAACCTTTCTTCGAAAACAAAGATCAAATCTTAAGAGTGCTTTCAAACAAATTTTTGATTATTGATTCAACTTTCCCAACAGGTAACTGACATCCTTCATCATTGGAATCTACAATCAAAAAATTAGGAACATCTTTGATCATATCATAGGATTCCCATCTTATCAGATCAAGATATCATCATTGTCACACTTATCAGAACTGTGATCTAAGTTTAGAAGAACTCTTCAAAATCATATGCCTATCTCTATAAGATCTCAGTACAATAAATTGAAGGATGAAATCCAACAAGAAGGTCATACCCAAAACACTCAAGAAGAAGGTGAAAGCAATAATCCTCTTTACAGTATAAGTCGTAATCCACTTTTCAACAATGACATGGATAACAAAGAAGAAAATCCATTCCACAAATATAGAGACATGAGCAAAACCCATATAGATAGTGATGATGAACGAGATGAAGAACGTCTTAGAGAGGCTGAGCAAGATCACAAATTTCACAAAGCCATAGAAAAGATCTTGCAACGTGATAAAGAAAAATATTTCCTCTATCTAGCTGACCAAGGAGCTAAATTGCCTCATGAATTTGATACCGAGAATTTGAAAAGAAAACCTAAAGAAACACCCCCATCTAATCTTAGTGCTTTGACTCAACAAATTAAGGCACTTCAAGGACAAATTAAAGAGCTAAAAGGGGGAAACATAACAAAGAAATATACTCTTGAGTACATTTGTCCTTATCCTTTCAATCGAAGTCTCAACATGATTCCATTTCCTAAACATTGTGAAATTCCAAAATTTGATCATTACAATGGGAAATTAGATCTAATCGATCATGTTAGAGACTTCTGAAACATGACTTTAGAGTTCACTCATGAAGACACTTAATTGATGTGTTTGTTTACTAGGATTCTTGGAGCTCACTCTATGGAATGGCTATCAAAAATCACACCTCGTGTCAAGACATTTGAGGAATTGATCAATCTATTTATATTACAATATTCCTACAACATCTAACACCAAATCACTATGATAGATCTCTGCAAAGTTGTGCAAAAACCTGGTGAACCTTTTATTACTTTTCTTCAGAGATGGAGAAGAATGTTCGCTAGATATCCATGTCCTATTTCTGAAAAGGAAAAGATGGTCACCTTCATTAATAGCTTGAATTCAGAAATGAGCTATCTTTTGAATTTACATTGTCCTCCCTCTTTTGATAAATTTATTGAAGATGCTATAACCATTGAAAGTGTTTTGGTCAAAAGAGGAATAATAAAACTTGACAAGGACAATCCTAACTCATCCAATTAGGACAAGTCTAAATTTTGGACTCGCAACAAGAACGTGGTGAATGATGGTGTTGTTGATGCAAATCATGTCTCGACTAAGCCATTTGTCCTTAGTACTTCGAGTGCTCCTTGCAACAACAATTATAACAATGTCAACTCGGTCACAAATCAAGGAAACAATCCTCCTCCTCCAAGGAACAATGTGAATCAACATTCTACTCCCAATCAAGGTTACCAGGGAACTAATAAAAGTAACAAATCCTTAGGGAAACCTCGAACACAAATCCACAACGATTTTCATTCTTCTCTAGTAGAAGAAATTACACTCCACTGGGTCAATCTTTGGAATCTGCATTCAAAGAGTTGATGGCTAAAAATGTCATTACCTTGCCACCTCAACGAAACTATGAACCCAATATGAAGCCTCCATCATGGAATGAGGCATATGATTGTGACTATCATCAGTGCAAAGGTCATCACACAAATAATTGTCAAGCCTTGAAGAATACCATTCAAGACTTAATCAAAAATTGCACCATCACAATAGGACATCAACAATCATATAAAGACCACCACACATTTTGCAACCCTTTTCCCAACTATCAAAAAGGTGAGTCTTCTGGAAAAAAGTGTGAATCATATTGATGATCCAATAATCAATCATATCTACACTGACGATGAACAGGTCAATGTTATTAAGTTCAACAAGAAGGTGGAATATAGAGAAGTTAATGCAACAACAAGGGCACAAACTAAGGTTTTCTTAAAGGGTGACTCTTCAAAATCCACTGTGCCTCCACCTCAACATCAATATGACTTATTCAACCAACTTCAGAAAACTCCTACTCAGATTTCTATCTTAGAACTCTTGAAGATTTCCCCAGCACATAAGGAAATTCTCGAAAAGGCCCTCATTGAAACAACTATATCCACTGATTTGGATGTGGACCAATTTCAAGCCATGGTAGGACACTTGTCTTCACCCACATGTCTCTCATTTTCTGAAAAAGATGATGTTTCCATCACTCATCCCCACAATTCATCATTATACTTAGAAGTCATGATCCACAAGTTTTGTGTTAGACGCGTCCTAATAGATGGAGGGGCTGGTTTGAACAAATGTACCATGAAGTTAGTTCAGGCTTTAGGATTTTCTGAGGACTCCATTGATCCTAGAAGAAAGATTACTATTAAAGCCAATGATGATGAGGAAAGAGTGTCCAAGGGTTTAATCATGCTACCAATCAAAGTGGGACCTGTATCAAAAATACTTTCTGTCAAGTATTAGATTATGATCTTGCGTACAGCATCTTGTTGGGTCATCCTTGGATCCACTAAATGCAAGTTGTCCCATCCACATATCATCAATGTCTTAAGTTTCCTTATGATGGATAGGAAATCATGATGCTAGCTGATAATTCAAATATTTAAACTTGTGCCAACATCAAAGCTAGTCAAGATACTTTGGTTCCTAACAATCGAGAAGCTCGTGCTAGTACTTCTCTCAAGATTGATACACAAATTAGTCAATTAACCAATAGTTTTGACAAGAAATCAAAATTCAAGGACCATGGAGTCAAGGAGTACTCTCTCTATCTTGCTAATTTACCTACATCACCTCGGTCACATGGACAACCTTCTATCACACAACATCAAATATCAGCAGCGTCAACATCAACACAACCACCAACAGAGCTAAGGACAAAGTTTAATGGACGATTCATCAAAGAAAAATTCCCCATGGAAGATCTTGAGGATAGAGAAATTCTAAACTAGCTCTATAAAGATGAAGATGAAGCAGTTTTTAATGTCAAATTACCAACAGAAAGATATGGAAAAGGGCATTCAATCATGTAGAAGATGGGCTATGATAAGGGTCCTGTCAGAAAAAGAAAAGGATTAGTGGAGCCTATTCACCTTCCAAGACTTGTTGCGAAAGAGAAAACCGGATTAGGCTATGATACTAACTCAAAAGAAAGAACATCCAAACAACTGCATGACACTGTCTTCACATTGCAAGAAGGTTCAGATTCAAGAGAAGCATGTTTGGTAACAATTCAAAATTTCATGGATAATAACTCTAACACAGACTCTGCTAAATATGAATGGGACACCATTTACAATGATGAGTTCTGAAGGGACAAAAAGGTTGATGTAATACACAAGTATACCCAAACTCTAATCAAAGGTGAAGGGTCAGGGTCCCAAACACGAGAATCTGAACCACAAAGTGACTATGATTCTAGTGATTCTGAGTCAGATTTAAATGAACAATACTATCATGAGAACAGTATCATCATTGATCCACCTCATACCTTGGATCCTCCAGACAACTCAGTTATTACCTTAACCATAGCCGAATTCACACAACCTAATGACTCACTACCGCTTATTCATCTAGATCCCATTGACTGGGATCTACCTGAACCTATCAATATACCCATATTCCCAAGTGATGAATCTATCATAAACTTCCTTTTCGTAGACAATGCAAATGATTGTTCCACCTACAATTTTTGGCATAGAGTCTTTAATCAGGAGAGTGTCAAGTTTCCTAGTTGCAAAAGTAAAAATAAAAAAGAAAGATCTAATGGTGAAAACCAGAATTTGGCAATGTTAGATAAAAAAAAGATTAAATAAAGAGCGTATCAAATGGTGAAAACCTTTTTAAGGCACCAGATGATGGGAATCTTGACACTCTCCTGCAGCACTACCATGAGCGATCACCTAGCTTGATTGAGCCTACAAGAGCTTTCAATCTTGAAACTTCAGAAAAAATAAGGATTTTATAGTTAGCTGCATCAATGACAGAGAAAGAAGTACTAGATTTCATAGAATTTCTAAGAGAAAATAAAGTCAACTTTGCTTGGTCTTATGCAAACATGCTAGGTCTTGATCCTGATCTTATCATGCATCACTTGTCTATCAAACCAGGGGTTAAGCTTGTGAAACAAAAACTCATAAAGATGCACCCCCATGTTACATTATTGGTTAAGGAAGAACTGAGAAAACTCCTTGATGTGGGCTTCATAAGATCAATAAACTATGCAGAATGGATCTCCAACATTGTTCATGTATCCAAGCCAGATAAAAGTGTCAGAGTGTGCACAGATTTTAGAGATCTTAATAAAGCATGTCCTAAGGATGACTTCCCACTTCCAAACATTAACACTATAGTTGATTTGACAGCTGGCCATGCCATGTATTCATTAATGGATGATTTTTCTAGTTACAACCAAATCAAGATTGCACCTGAAGACCAGGAGAAAACAACCTTCACATGTCAATGGGGAACTTACTGTTGGAACGTCATGCCTTTCGGTCTAAAGAATGCTTATCAAAGAGCCATGACTACAATCTTTCATGACATGATGCACACATTCATGGAAGATTATGTAGATGAAATATTGGAAAATTCATAGACCAGAGAAGGACATCTGGAAATATTGTCCAAAATATTTGCAAGATTGGAGAAATTCAAAGTTCGCCTCAATCCCAAGAAATGTGTTTTTGGGGTCACATCTGGAAAACTCTTAGGATACATAGTATTAGAAAAAGGAATTGAAGTAGATCCTGCCAAAGTATAGGAAATTATGGAAATGCCTCCACCAAGGAATATTAGTCAGTTGAGATCATTACAGGGACGACTTCAATCTATACGAAGGTTCATTGCACAATTGGCCAACAAAAGTCTACCTTTCACACATCTATTGCATAAGAATGTTCCTTTCAAGTGGGATGACAAGTGTGAAGTGCCTTTTCAACAAATCAAATAGTACTTAATGACTCCACCAGTTCTAGTACCACCAAATCCAAACAAACCACTGATCTTGTATATTGCTGCAACAAGGACATCCTTGCGTGCATTGCTAGCACAAGAAGACCATACAAGAAAAGAATGTGCAATTGATTACATTAGTAGAACATTAACAAGTCATGAACTCAACTACATTTCCATTGAGAAGGCTTGTCTAGCAGTAGTCTTTGCTTCACAGAAATTTTGGCATTACATGTTAACTCATACAATCAATCTTATTTCAAAGATTGATCCACTCAAGTATCTATTAAGCAAAGCATCATTGACAAGAAGGTTAGAAAAATGGGTAATGATTCTGAGTGAGTTTGGCATCCATTATGTTGATCGCAAGGAATCAAAGTGCAAGTTATCGTTGATCAACTAGCTAAAGCACCACTGCAAGTAGACCATCCCTTGCACATTGAATTTCTAGATGCTGATGTTTTTACTACAGAATCCAAACAATCATGGTCCTTACATTTCGATGGTTCTTTCACTCAACATGGATCGAGGGCAGGCATACTTTTCATCACTCCCCAAGGACACACCCTTCCTCGATCATATAGGCTGATGTTTCCATGCACCAACAACATAGATGAATATGAAGCATTAATCATTGGACTTAAAATAGCATTGGAATGGAGGATTACAGAATTGCAAGTGTATGGCAACTCACAGTTAGTCATTAGTGAGATCAAGGATAATTATCAGACAAAAGATGTCAAACTATTGCCATATAAAAAGATGGTTGACAACTTCAAGAAGTACTTTATGGACATCAAATTCACACAAATTCCAAGGCTTGATAACAAAGCAGTCGATGCCATGGCTATGATTGCATCATTGTTACAACTCCCAAAAAATTAGGCTCGCTATGAATTTCTGGTGGAACAATCATTTACACTTGCCTACAACACACCTGAAAGCCAAATCATTTGCCACTTGGTAGGATCCAACTCACCTTGGTATGGCAAGATTTATGCCTACCTAAAGGATGAAATTTTACCACCTGCCTTATCTCGTAACCAAAAACATAACTTTATCTGCCAAACTTCTCTCTATGCTCTTATCGCCGACACCCTTTATCGCCATGGTCTTGATGGTACTCTACTTCGATGTCTTGAACATGATGAATCTGATAAGCTTTGCAAGAATTTCATGGTGTCATTTATGGTACTCATTCGAGTGGATTGACTTTATCCAAGAAATTGATTAGAATGGGATACTACTGGCCAACTATGGAGAGGGAATCATTTACTTTTGTGAAAATGTGCTCAAAATGCTAGATTCTTGGGAATCTCAATCATGGTCCTACATAGGAACTTCAACCATTTATGCCAACCTGGCCATTCTCCCAATGGGGGTTAGATCTAGTAGGCAAGATTCATCCTTCATCATCGAATGGGCATAAGTTCATCATCACAACCATAGAGTACTTTACCAAGTGGATTGAGGCAGTACTTCTTACTAAAGTTACCGACAAACAAATATCATCATTCATACTCAACTATATTATTTGTCAGTATGGCATTCCCAACTCCATTATTACAGATAATGGATGACCTTTCAAGAATCAATATGTTGATGAACTTCGTGAGAAATTTCATATTCAACATAGATATTCAACACCTTACTATCCACAAGGGAATGGCCAAGTAGAGGCCTCAAATAAGACTATACTAAAAATTTTAAAGAAGACTATGAATGATTCAGGGAAATATTGGCATGTTCAACTCAATCCCGCCTTATGGGCATTCAGAACCAGTGTCTGTACGCCAATAGGAGCAACGTCGTATGCTCTTGTCTATGGAGTAGAAGCCATATTACCCTTACCCTCACTCAGAGTATCACTGAAAGGTCTCACAATAGATGATGACTACAAAGTTTCCCGACTGCAAGAGCTAGAACTCCTAGATGAAAAGAGACAAAGAGCATATGACCATTTGAAAGCATCAACAAATGATGTCTCACAACTATAATCACAGAGTCAAGCTGCATACCTTTCAGGTGGGTGATCTGGTTTTGAAAGAGAACCCACGCAATCAGCAAGATAGAGAAAAGAAAGGAAAGTTTGAACCGAATTGGCTAGGTCCATATGTGGTCAAAGCAATATACAATTCAGGAGCATACAAGTTGTCAACACCAGAAGGGGACCTATTTGACAAACCCATTAACAACATGCACCTGAAGAAGTATTATGTCTGAAGCAATCATCAAAAACATTAGAAAAAGTCCTAAAAAAATATCAAAAATAGCAGAAAAAGTCCTAAAAAAATACAAAAACATTAGAAAAAGTTCAGAAGAAATCACAAAAATAGCATAAAATGTCCTAAAACAAATGGTTACCCTGGTGAAAACCTAGCAGATAGGCATCTTGGTAGCAACAAAAAAAAAATCAAAAAAATCGTCATAGGGTGAAAACCTGGCAATAGGCAGTCTATTGACAAGAAAAATGCAATAAAAACAAATAGTAAAAATCTGGCAAACAGACGCTATTTGTATCTCTCCATCTATTAGTTCATGTTCTGCACTTGGCTTCTCAACCTTCATTTCATGCATCTTTCCATCATCTTAGGTCCATACCAGCATCATGTTTCCATCATTTTCCTAGAGCGATAACGTCTTACCATGGCTTGATCATTGTACATATCCATTTCAGCAAGTTGTGTCAATACTAGGGGCAAACGTTGACATATTAGGGGAATTCAACTATTATGTTTTACCGAAATAGCTAGAAAATTACATCAAATCTAATCATGCGAACAAACAATCAAATCCTATTAACAACTATCCAATTATTGATCCATATCACAACAGTTTTCAGCAAATACCATATCATGACTCATATCTAGATGATCTAAAATCTAAATAATGTTTGGAATAGCAATATTATATTTTGAACAATGGTTTTTTAATTTTTGATATCATCTCTCTGGAGCACACTCGGTGATGTACTGAACTAGAATGGTGAGGAAAGAGGATTATTTTTCTTTGCCTGCTATCTTGAGGTTAACTATCCATCTGTTGCAAATATGTCATGAGACATGATTTCCAAAGTTTATCATTAATGACAGTTCCACATTTGCATCAGAAGGTGGTTAGTCTTTGTCTGTTTATGCAATAAATGCTCAGGTCATCTCGGTTCAATTATACCTTGATGCTTGTGTTTACTTTCTATATCAAAAATATGAAAGTTGTACTTAGGTCATCATTGGTGCCAATTTCCCCTCTGATGCTTGTACATAGTTCCAATATTTTAAAATGCTCTATGATGATTCAAGAAAGCTAACAAAAGTCTCAACAAATGGTTGGTTTCATTTAGTTGCATTTCATCCCGCTCATTGTACATATCTCCATACTGGATTTGCATCAGAGTTTTGAAAGGCTAACAAAAAAAAAAAACATCAATGACTGCCATGTCTCTTTGGACTATTTGTAGAGGACATTCGGACATTTGTTTCATCATTACCTTTCATCTTCATTATCATTTCATTAATCATTATCCTTTCATCTAGGTCCTATCATTTATCATTCATCATTCATTTGCATATCATTTAGATCCTTTATCATTTATCTCTTAGGTATTTCATACCACTTTCATTTTCATATTATCTATTATCTTCATATCATTAACATCTCACTTATCATTTTCATATTCATTTCAATTTCATTTTACACATTTTCATTCCATTTATCACCTTATTTCATTTCACCTATCACTTATCATTTCATTATCATCTCATTTATCATTTCATTATCGTTCATTTCATTTCATTTCACTTATCACTTATCATTTCATTATCATCTCATTTATCATTTCATTATCGTTCATTTCATTTCATTTCACTTATCACTTATCATTTCATTATCATCTCATTTATCATTTCATTATCGTTCATGGGTATGTGCGGGATCATGATAGGCCAAACAGGCCCTTAAGTGGCAATGAAAATTCAGAAAAATTAGAGTTAGGCAACTTGACGTAAAAATTTAAATAAGTTATCTATATTATTTCAAAAATATGTAAGAATAGAATCTGTGGGAAATTGAATGTAGTTTCTAAACTATGAGGTTTATTTTTTTTTAAACAAAATCTATTTGGTGAAAATTTGAAATTTCAATGCAGTATTACTTAAATTTCAAGAAAAAAATAAGAAGTAGGTGTCTGTCTGACCACCCTAAGCATAATAAAATGATAATATTTTTTTATGATATTTTAGATATAAGTAGAGGACTCATGTCTGGATGTGACGCATATTTTTTTGTAATTTTTTTCCAAGTAAATAATTAATTATGAAATTTTTATTACAACTTTTTAAAAATATAAAAACTCATATGTCTGACCACCTTAACTTGGTCAAAACTTCATGAAAATAATTTTATTTTTTTTAATCCTATAGTATGTGAAGCATAGAATGTGATGCATGTTTTGGATTCAAAAATATGATCTGGATTTAGAGAGTTATGGATGTTTTACAATCAGCCTATCAATCAGGACTTTAGTCATAATTCTAATAGAAAATGAATAATAATAATCTATTAAATTCAAAATAAAGCATAATTTATATTGGTAAAAAGCTGAGAATCTCCTCTACAAAACCTTTCCATTTTATCAATTTTGGCTAAAAATAAAGTCGCCAGCCACATGGGCGAAGTCTGGAAAAACAAGGTAAGCTGTTAAACACGCTTTTTGTGTTGACTTTTTAGGATTGGCGTCTCCTAACCAAATACCAAAGTAAACCCGAGCCTATTCCCTAGGTAATGAATTTTGTGTCAGACATATTGGATATCGGATTTAAATCGGATATCCTATTTGAATCAAATATCTGATCTATATCCGATATCCAATTTTTTTACATAGCATTTTTAAAAATGTCAAGACTTTATAACATATGATTTAACATATGCAATATATCTCAATTGTAGTTTATAGTTTATTTTAATATATTTAGTTTAGAATATACGATTTGGTTTATATATGATTTTTAAATAGTTTATAGTTTATAGTTTATGTTAATATATCTAGTTTAGAATATACAATATTATTTATAATTTAATATATAATC
>VDFB02086081.1:81600820-81654298 GCA_007258455.2 Sequoia sempervirens | reverse complement strand
TGGGTGCAAAATAGGACCATCCCTAGCATAAATGTACCCATACATACGTGTTGGAATAGTTTGTTTGGTCGTACGAGTTGCAGAATGAAAGTTGCACCACTTTGCAAATTTACACTACTTGCATCTGGCAACTTTTCCCTCCACTGAAAAGTCATCACCATAGGAAAACGCCTCCGAGATAGCAAAAATCAAGAGATTTTTTTGTAGATGGTCCCAACATGATCCTGTAGCCTCTGACAGAGAGTCTGTATGCCCCACGGTCTCCTGGAAATAGCCCTTCAAATATTGCTTCCTTTTAGCACTTTGGACTCTTAAAAAAAATTGTCGGTCCAATGTAGCTCGGAGTGATTCGGCATATTTGGGTGCAAAAGAGGACCATCCCTAGTGTAAACGTACCCACATGGATGTGTTGGAATAGTCTATTTGGTCGTACGATTTGCGGAATGAAAGTTGCACCACTTTGCAACTTTGCACTGCTTGCATCTGGCAACTTTTCCCTCCACTAAAAAGTCATCACCATAGGAAAACGCCTCTGAGATAGCAAAAACTAAGAGAGGTTTTTGTAGATGGTCCCAACATGATCCTATAGCCTTGGATGGAGAATTTGTATGCCTCACGGTCTCCGAGAAATAGCCCTTCAAAAATTGTTGCCTTTTAGCACTTTGGACTCTTAAGGGAAACTAGTGGGCAACAGAGTTAACTTCTTCACAAACTTGGTTTGAAGTAATTTCATTCTTTTTTGTGCATTTGAGAGACATTTTGACTGGAGGTCGGTTTATGAGCCCTGTTCTATGATATTACAAAAAGGTATTGTGGACCTATATTAAGCTACCACTCTCAATATCATACAAATTGAATTGCATCAATAGACTCTGTATATCAGGCTACCACAGTTCTTTTGATGTTAGCAGCTTCATCGATCTCTTCTAGCCATTCTAGCACATGATAGAGCTTGGAAAAGAGAGAAGGAAGTCCACTTCAAGAGTAAAACATGGCACTTGCTAAGACTAAGCCCACCCAGCCATACAATATAGCCAAGTCCGCTCCAAGGGAATAATCAATGGCTTGGTATAAAGCAAAGTCCACTAGCAATACATAAAGGAAAGTCCACCCTTGTTTCTTGGAACAAACACTCAGCAAAGCCCGTTCATGTTAAGAAAGGGATGTGTCAAACATGATTGAAGTCCGCCACATGTCTTGGCCATGAAACTTGACAAGGTCCACGCTTACCAAAGAGTGAAATGGCATAAAAGATGGAATCTTGCCAAATCTGCTTCAAGAGGATAATGAGTGTCCACACTTAGAAGAATATGAACATGGAAAGTGAATGAGTGAAGTCCACTCAGCATGTTAAGTCTGAAATGGCAAGAGAAAAGAGGAAGTCTGCCAGCCTTAAAGTGAAATTGAGCTTGCCCCTCATTTGTGAAGGGTGGAGACAGTGTATAGAATTGTTGTGATAGACTATTTCTGATAATAAAAGCTCTTATGCATAATTTGATTTGAACCACTTTTATTGTCAAATAGTGTGCATGGTTGCATAACTTCTTCCACCATAGATTGGAGATAGATTAGAATTAGATTACACTTGGAATAAAATTTGCTTTGAAAGTCTGTTAGATGAATGCAAGATTTGATAAGCATTGATTTATGGTGGAACTTTTGCTCATACTTTCTTTGAATGGATGATTTTTGTTCAATGTGTAAAGTTAGCCTGAGCTTACTCTATGGATTCTTAACTTATGTCTGGATAAATATTGTTCGATTGGAAGGTAGTTATTCATGATATGAAAACCATAAGCACATTTCCTTGAAGATTGCAATGGCTTTGCGTAGTTGGCATGATTCCTGCATGGTGAAACAAAGTTTGGTTTCGTTTCACCAAGTCAATACCATCTCTTGAATTCTTAGGAAGTAGATTAGAACTTCTAACCCCTTGTCTCCTTTTTCAGTTTGTTTCATCTGCAACCCAAATAAAAGAGCTTCATTGTCCAGACCTTCATTGTGAATTGAAAAAATCCAGCGTAAGTCCCCTTGTGATTACTAGCAAATCACAACGCCCATTGACCTTACCACATGTCAAGACTTGACATAAGAAACCTTGGAATCGCCATATGATCTTCTCGCAATCTTAGCATATGAGGTGGTTTTTCAAGAGAGGATAGGGTGTCTCTGGGCATTTTTATTCTGATGTACGAGTGTGTCATAAAACATGCATCAACAGGTTAAAGATAAGGATTTGACAATGCTTGCCCTCAACGGTTTGCCATTGTCTTGGGAGTCCTATATTCAAGGAATTAGTGCAAGGTCCAAACTCCTGAAGTTCGATCATTTGAGGGCCGATTGCATTCATTATGCATCAAGATTGATGGTTAGAGGTGTTGGCCAAAATTCTACTAATGAAGAGATTCATGTTCTTGCCGCCAAACCTTCGAAGAAGAAAGGAAGAAGTGGAAAGAAGGGATTCTTCAAGAGTAATTGAGACAAAGGAAATGATGGTGCTCCCCCTTCCAAGAAGAAGCAAGACTTGTATAAGATTCAATGCTTTAGGTGTGATAAGTTTGGTCACTTTTCCAAACATTGTTCAGATAGACCTAAGCATCAAGCCTCCGTTGCAAATGTAGATGATATTTCTCCACAGAAGAATGAATATTTGTTTTGCTTAGCATTGTCAAGAAATGTACCCATTGACACCAACACTTGGCTAATGGATAGTGGTTTTCTCAATGATGCAGGAGCATCCAGTGGTGTAAGGGCAATCTTGCATGACCCAAAAAAAGTTAAATTTCAAGTTTCTCAGTTTTTAGATGTTTTTACATTTTTGGATACCCTTTTTGTCATAATGAAATTTCCAATTTATGGTTTTTATTTTCTATTCCTAGGTGGAAAGATATTGCAGTTTTAGTTTCCCAGATTTGCACCTAAAAATCTTCTGAGTTGGATTTGAGGCACTTAGAGTTCCCGGATCAGCCCCAAAACTTGCCAAAATAGGCATAGCTAATTTAGAGTGTGTTGTTGACTTCGAGACCTTTCCAACGGTTCAAACGGTTCATGAATCGGAGTCTCAGATCAAAAGTTATGGCCCCGGGAAGTTGGTGCACTTTCTAGAAGATACAATTGCAAATGTTCTTTTGAAATTTGAGCTCCAAGTTGTAATTTTTTGGTGCCAAACCGCCTAAACTCAAAATTTGAATGTTGTTTTGGCTCCAAACTAAAGAGGAGCTCTATTTATGGGCGGGTTTCTAATTTTTGGGTAACTTTTTGGGACAAGCTCGCATATTGTGAAAGGGTGATTCGTAGCTTTCTATAACTTGCATGTGTTGTAAAACTTGGGGATTTGAGATCCTCTGCATGTAAGAAGTTCCATTTCTAATAATAAAATTATTCTCTTGTTTGTGGGTTATTTTTTGTCTGGGGTTGTGCCTCATCACTTAGAAAAGGGAGGAGTTGATTATGAAGAAACATTTGCTCCTGTTGCTCGTTACACTTTTGTTAGAACTATCATTGCCCTTGCTGCATCAAGAGGATGGAAGATTCATCAAATGGACGTGAAGACAACTTTTCTCAATGGCGTGATTGAGGAAGAAGTTTACATCGAGCAACCTGATGGTTTTGAGGTTCATGGGAAGGAGTCACATGTGTGTAAGCTGAAGAAGGCCTTGTATGGTCTTAAGCAGGCTCCTCGTGCATGGTACGAAAGGATTGATCAGTACCTGTCTAGTTTGGGCTTCTTGAAGAATGATGCTAATTCAAATCTCTACTTCAAGGTAATCAATGGTGATGCATTAATATTGGTACTAATTCATGCTTCTAGGCTGCATATATATATTATTTTTACATGTTTTCTCCATTGTTCGGCCCCTACACCACAAGTAAATGGTTGCATAGTGTCTAGAATGAGGGGGCAACAGGCTTGTAATTGAAATATTTTCATCTATCAGTATCTAGTTGTTACTTATGCAATGTGAAGTAATGCTTTGAGTTTGAAAGATGTACAATGCAATGTAATCAATAATATGAATAAATTTTTAATTATTAGTTATGTAATGTGAAGTAATTACATAACTGCTTAGGTTGACTTTGTAAAAACTATATTGTTATTGAAATGATCTCATCTATCAGCATCTAGTTGTTACTTATGCAATGTGAAGTAATGCTTTGAGTTTGAAAGATGTGCAATGCAATGTAATCGGCAATATGAATAAACTACATAATATAACCATTCTTTTTATGCTATTGTACATCAAGATATTTAACCATTGCTCACTTGATTAAATTTTCAAAGAGTTTAATTATGCACATGAGGAGGCAATTAATTTTGATTGTCAACTTCTATATATCAAATTATCAATAATCAAGTGTATGTCCATATACAAAAATGGCATCAACGCCAACTCAAACAAAGTTTTACAATATGTGGCATATGGTATCTATTCAATATTTACATGCCAAAATGTCTATCTCATCCTAAACTACTTGGTGGATCATCAAAATGGAGCCTCTTTGAAGCACTCGTTGCCTCTGAAGTGGTGCACAAGAAAATCGAATAATTAACATCAAAATCAATATACATTAAATTATAATTGAACTCTAAAATTGTAATCTTGATTACCTAAAATATCGTCTCTTCAAAGGGTCAGGAGTCCTAGAATATGCCCCTCTCAAAGAACCAACCAAACCATCTTTTGTAATTTCAATCTATATAGGTGAACAAAAACATAAAAGTGATCCAAGTTAGCATACAATTGTCAGTAATAGGAACATATAAATACCAAACACAAAATAAAATGAACACATACTTCTTTAGGTTGATCTTTTTCTTTATCTCCTTTAGGTGTTTGACACCTCCTCCTTGAGGTGCTTCAACACCTACTCCTTCAAGTGTTCCAATACGTACTGCTTTGGGTGTTGTGGCACTTGTCAACAAGGACGTATAGCTCATAATTCCTTGCACATAAAAATGACAAGTACATATGAAACTACCAATCTATGTCGATGTATGTATAATCAATATAAGATCTTAAAATTCTTAATTCAATCAAATTTGAGTTCAATTACCTTCCCCTTATCCAACATCAAGCACTTCCATAATCTGGACAAGGCTACACCTCTCTCACACTAGGTATTTCCTACAAGAGGAAAATAAGATAAGCATATAAGTTATTATATAATTTCATTAATGATAATTCAAATGACAAGAAAGTATATAATAAATAAATGTAAATGAGTGAGTGCAAAAATATATACTATGTGTGTGTCGAGGCCAAATGAAATGGCCCTCAGGGTGCTATGTGTCACTTGTGTCAGCTCCTCCTCGGACATCAACTGTTAAATAGACCATGTAAATAAATATTAGTACATTATACTATCTCTTATTAATATTCATTCAAAAACAAATGCAAGTTATGTTCAAATTCACAACTTCAATTTTACCTGTGTCACTATTCCAATGTCCCCCTCTCTAGTAGGAGAGGACTCTATACGGTGTGCTCCACTCCCCTGCATTTGATCTATAATGTCCACATCATGGAAGTCATAATCGGAAGTTTCCAAGGGATGCTCGACAGGCTGTACAAGAGGATCCAAGCATATCTAGTGGCACATGGAGCAAGTATGTGGTACACAAATATGTGGACCTGACGAGGATGACGCAGTAGCACTCGAGCCATCACCAACATCACCAGAATGTGGCTGAGCTACTACAGAAGCATGTGAAACCAAAAGACCACTAAAAGAGTGAATAGTGTGGATAGTCTGTGTGGCCGCATCCTGCATAATATATGGATGGTATATTGAAGGTGGTGGAGGAAGGGGAGGAGGGGGAACATATGGGCGGGGTATTACTCTAACTGCCCCTAGTCTATCCTGGGGCATACCTCCACCAATGCCTTGGAAGGGTTTAATGTCAAAGTAATTGACATGATGCCCTAACACAAACTCAACATATAATTTTTTTATAAATTAAAATGGTATATCACAATTGTTGTTCGGTGGTTTCAAAAAAACCATACACCAACGATCTCAAAAGTTTTCTACAATGTCTCTATGAGTGCACCATTTTATAGAAATTTTTGGTTTATTAACATTAACCGGCAAACCAGTGCAGGGGTTAACAAATAAAGAGGCTATTTAGGCTTTGGTTATTCTGAGATCTTTCACATCATCATAGGACAATCCACATGCATAATATTCTCTCATGTCTTCTCGCCAGGAATGAAAGGCATTATGTTGTGAGGAGAGGGTTTCTATGTTTTTAATTATTTCTTTCATTGTGTTTGACATCTCAGATAATCAAGGGACTCTCGTATAAACTTCAGAAATGCCCCTTAATTGTTACAATTTTTCACAAATTAATTCTTCAATTGATGGCTATGGAGGTGGTGGAGCATTTGCCATTTGTGCATTTTCATTGTCAGCAGCCATAATGCCTAATTAAAGTTAAAAACAAATTAATCTAATTAAAATTAGACAATATAAATGAAAATATTATAAAAATACCCTAGTTTAAAAAAAAAAATCCAACAAAAACTCTAGTTTTTAACAAAAATCTATAAAATTCTCTAATTTTTAATCCAAATACATTAAAAACACTATTTTTAAATCAAAATCCATTACAAACATTCAATTTTCATCAAAATCCATTACAAACATTCAATTTTCATCAAAATCCATACTAAACTCAATTTTTTCATAAAAAATCTATCAAAAACCTTATTTTGAAAAAATTATATAAAAAATTAACTAAAATTACACAAATCTAATTGAAATTTTGATTAGAGCAAAGAAAAACCAAGAATCTAACCTTTTGAAGATGGATTTGCACAAAATCGGATATCTAATTTGTGGAATGAAGTTTTCACTATGTGCCCGCAGTTAAACAAATGTGAAATGAGTTTTAATCAGGCCGAAATGAAATATATATGTGTGTCGAAAATTGGATATCTGATTTGGATCAGATATCTGATATGGAAATCTAGGTTTGGGCTTTGCTTCAGTAGTGTGTACTGACACCCAAGCCACATAAAGTCAACTCGGCATTTTCGCGTTTGAGTCGATGAAACACGTAATTTTTTCTCCATTGCCACTTTTTGGCATACCATGATCTTGCACATACCCTCATTTCATTATCATCTCATTTATCATTTCATTACTGTTCATTTCATTTCATTTCATTTCACCTATCACTTATCATTTCATTATCATCTCATTTATCATTTCATTATCATTCATTTCATTTCATTTATCACTTATCATTTCATTATCATTCATTTCATTTCACCTATCACTTATCATTTCATTATCATCTCATTTATCATTTCATTAACATTCATTTCATTTCATTTCACTTATCACTTATCATTTCATTATCATCTCATTTATCATTTCATTAACATTCATTTCATTTCATTTCACTTATCACTTATCATTTCATTTCATTTTATCATATCATTTCGTCATCATTAGAAATCATTAAATTTCATCACATATCATTTATCATCTTATCATACCTCTCATTATTATTAATCATTTCACTTCATATCGTTGTTCATATCATTTGTCATTTGTCACATTACATTCATATCATATCTTTAATCATCCTATCATTTTTCATATCAATTCATATTACAAATTCATGATGCATATCATAAACACAACATTCATTTTCCATTATATTATCGTTATTTACTTGCATTTGAAAATCCAAACACAAACATTCCATACATAAATTTTCATATCATTTGCCAAACAACATTTTTCATAAAACATATCAAATATCCCATGACATATTTTCATAATCACATCATAAGTCATCCACCTGCACGACATCATTAGTACGCATCATCAATCATCATCATCATAAACACATCATATCAAATCATCCTGCATATCATGTTAGTCATCAAATCATTAAAATGCATACCAAAATCCATAACATATAGAAATAAATGCATATCACATAATCATTTGATAAATGCACATCACATCATCAAAAATCATCGCCACTATATATCATCACTCATCATAAATGATACAAATTTTCAATGTCCAATGAAACTAAAAATTCCAAAGAGAGATACATGGGATAGGATCAAAATCAATATACATGCTCCAAAAATGATATACATGTGGGACATACATCTACATCACAACATCATAAGCTAGCTAGTTGAAGCCCCTGATGGAGCTAGCCTGGAAGAAGGTGGCCTACCACTAGTACCTACATCTGGATCCCATCAAGGCCTGGCAGTAACCCCCATGCTCTATGTGGCTATCTGTGACCTGCTCCTGGTCCTATTGCGAGACCGTGGGAATGGATCCCTGTGATCAAGAGGATACAACTCCTCATATCTAACATGGTAGTACTCTGCCTCCCTCGCCATCTCCATGCCCTCTGCAATAGCCTCTCGCAAGGATGCACTCTCTACATTGCCCATAAGACTTTGAGAAACACCCTCGGCCTCCACTGCCCTCCATCTCAATGCATCCCTCTCTGTAATCAACTGAGCTATTTGTGGGTCTGGGGGAGGCTGAGATACCTGTGTTGGTGTTGGAACCTAAGCCTGTACCTATACAATCTATGCTTGTAACTGCACTATCAAACTTTGTGCCTGACCTCACTGACCCTGAATAGTCTGCACCTGGGCCTGGAGCATGTCTATCTATGCCTACTGTGAAGAGGAGGAAACCCTAATAATGGTTCATGGTATGCCACCAAATCTAGGCTGCCATACAATCTAGGCACTGATTAGGTTGTCTAACCTCTACCTCACTGCCCTCTCCTCCTCCCCTCCATCATCTCCCCCATCATCCCCATCATCTGAGCTATCCTCATCTCTACCTCCCTTCTCCTCATCTCTGCCTCCCTCCTCCTCATCTTTGTCTCCCCCCTCCTCGTCTCCACTCTCCTCCTCCTCTCTACCACCCACTGCCTGCTCTCTTCCAGCCACATCCTCCTGTCTCTCCAACCCTGGCTGTTGTGCTACTGCAATGGGCCTTGGCTCATCTAGACATGTAAATCGTGGGAATCAATGTGTGTAGAAATACACTAAGTAATCATCTGACATACTTGCATCTATCACCTCTGGACTATATGCCCATCCTTCCTGCTGTAAGCTAGAGTACTCTGTATATGCCACCTGGTATGTAATACATCATCCCCATCTAGGATCATCCTTGCGCCACCCATAGTGAGCAATGCCATATGGCATCCCCTGCGTGTATCCATACTGTCTCTGAACCCGCAAGGCCAAAAATATCTCAATAATGTATGGGGTCCATCCTATCAAATATCGGGGCATACAGACAAATGGCATCTCCAAATGATCTATTTTCCAGGGCTCGCAATCTGTATACGACCTCCATATAACTGAATCTACATCATCTAACATGCGCCGCCAGTACTCCAACTTGCCCAGCTTGGGCTGGACAAGTGCACTTGAATATGCATATACATATGGCTTGTCTGGTGGCCTAGCCCTGGCACACTCTAGCCTCGTAATCGCAATATGCTCCCATACCCAGATCTGGAGCAGAGTCACACCATTGTCCAAACTAGTCGATCCTCGATACACCACCTAATGTAGATCATGATACAAATGAGCCAAAATGCAGCTCCCCCAGGCATACCTCTATGGCTGAGTCACCATCCACTCTAGCATCCTACCCCAACCAACTAAAAATCCCTTCAACTAATGGTCCGACCCAAGGAAGCCTCCAATGAATGCACCCAACACAGCCACTAAGGCTGGATATCTATTGAAATCCGCCCACGACACCCAATATCCTATTATCGACCCATCACCGCATATCCTCCTCAGTACCTCGGTCCCTCCTATCTCCTTGTGGTCATAAACCACAAGGGCACCTACCACGGGAATCCCTAGAATCCTGTACACATCCTCGAGTGTCATGGTCATCTCACTAGTCAGCAAATGAAAGGTGTTATGATCAGAGTGCCACCTCTCTGTCAATGCAGTCAACAGTCCCCTGTTGACTCGAATCCCTCGCGGGATAGTCAACAAAGATCCCAACCCATAGTCAACTATCCACTGTATCTCTGCTGGAGTCAACTCTCCTACCTGATCCCAACATATCGAGAAACACTCTCTAATCTGGAGGTTGTCAAAAACTTCCTATTTTTTTGGTCATCACAAGGATAATTAAACAGACTCATACCAATGACTCATATCATGTGCTCTATCTATCAAGTGAACTATATCAGAGACCCATATCAAATTAATTAACGAATCATATCAACACATCATATCAGTGACCCATATCATGCAATCAATCATATCATGCAATCATGGCTACATCTATCTATTTGAATATAAAATCAATCTACTCTATCATCATTATACTATTTCTTTTTCTTTTTCAGGAAAGCAAATTTATCAACAATCCCATCATTTTTTCTATTTGTACTTCAGTCATGAATGAAAATATGTTTGAATCCCATCATCTACTATTTGGTCTCTATCGTAGAAAGAAAATTTATCAGACATTTACTTTTTGTTTTTCATTCATGAGAGGAAAAGTTATCAGACAATTAGTCAATCAATCAATCAATCTACTCTTTGTTTTTCATTTCTGGGAAACAAAGTTATCAGCTATCTACTCTTTGTTTTCTATTTGGGGAAGCAAAGTTATGAGTTAATCATCAGATTTTCTATCATTTCTATCCATATTAGCATGATGGCAAGATAATTTATCTATCTATGGACCAAGGAAGCCACGTATACTCCATCATTTTTCATCACACTTGCATTCTACCAAAAATTTCCTTGATGCGCTAATTTGTGCCTCTGATGTGTTGAAACTCGAAAGCGCTACAGTTTACCTCGAAAGCACTAAACTTCATTATGCACGCTTTTGCACCCTAAAAGTGCTAATTTTTTTCCTATAAGCGCTAAAACCTTATATGCGCTAAGATACCCCACGGATGCGCTATTTCATCATCCAGATGCACTAAAACCTGAAAGCGTTACTTCATATCCTAAATGCGCTAATCCACCTCTGTTGCGGCCAATCCCTAAATATGCGACTCTGTGCCCTAGATGCGCTAAAGTTTTCTAGTTGGAATTGACTCCTATAAGTGCTAATCTACACTTCGTATGCGCTAGAAAACCTAATTCAATCCTACACCTAAATGCGCTAAAGAACATCCTAGATGCGCTATGGAAATTTTTAAATGAGCTAAAACAGGTAGCCGAATGCGCTAAAATTTTATTTTTTGCCCTAAATCTGCACAAAAAATCTTAACAATTGATCAAAATCACAAAATTTTGAATCATAAAGGGTTCAATCAACTCACCAATGGTCCATACGCAGCTGGTCTCTAGTATCGGCGGGCCTGCTCAAATCTGTGCCTATGGAATGGAATCTGCATCTTGCCCAGTCACTATCAGAGCATGCAAATCACTATAGTAAAAGGGTGAAAATGACTTCCACTTTTACCCCTTTTACCTTATATAGGTCAATTAAGGAGGTTTTTGGTGACATTTTATTTTCTATAATGTTATTTTTTCACTAGGGGCATCTTTTACACCAATTATCAGGAGCTAAATCACTGAATCACCATCAGACTTTCATCATCCAATCAAGTTTTTTTTTATTATTACTATTATTACCATTTGAAACTCATATCATCATCCGTGATTTACCTCCTGAGGGGGCATCATTAGTATCAGCATCAAAACTATATCTGGGGCAAAAAAAATATTTTCTTCGAAGCAATGCATTTCACACATCACTTCAAAGAGGGGAAAAATGTATGTGCATAAAATTGGTCATGTCTAATTAATCCTGACATTTAATTAAATATTTATTATTTAATTAATTTCTCTAAAGTCTTCTACATGTAATTAAATTTAATTAATTTAATTATATGGTTCATTCATTTTATTCTCCCACCATAATTCAATAAATTTATTTTATTTAATTATTTCACGTGTCTACTTGATTAAATTAAATAAATACATTTTATTTATTTAAATTAATTATCATCTTTTGAATTTAATTAAATCTTTTGTTTAATTAAATTTAAATATTTCTTTTCTTCTATTTAAAACTTTCTTCTAATTAATTAAATATTTTATTTAATTAATTTCATACACATATCATTTCTTCAAATTTAATTAAATATTTTATTTAATTAAAGATCTTCTGCTTTCTTCAAATCATAATTAAATATTTCATTTAATTATGAAATCTTCTGATTTCCTCAAAATCTTAATTAAATATTTATTTAATTAAGAAAAATCTACATGCATCCATAAATAAATAATTGAATTTGATAACTTATTATTTATCTTCTCAATATCTTTCGATTATCTTCTAAAAAAGATGATTTTTTATCATCTTATCTTATCTCTTCCATGAAAATGGAAAAAATCCTGCTTTATTCATTTTCTTCTATTTTTCTCTCCAGTCTCATCCATCTTCGACCGTTCAATCTGTCAAGAATTATCACAGTCATTGATTAACTCAGCCAATCAAAATCCTTGAAAAACTCTATAAATACATGTGTGAATCCAAGCATTAGTTACATATACACACACATGCAATTACACTTATACACTTGCATCTTTAGCATTCTAGCAATAATCATATCTTAGCAATAATCTTATCATAGCATCTAGCATAATATTGCATCTTAGTATAGTATGAATTTTAGTTTAAATCTCATTCTCTAGCAATCCATTTTGTTTGAGCTTGGCATACTAAATCTGGGAGCAACTTGAATCAACGAAACGCTGGAGATAGGGAGCAATAAAACGACTTTGAAGAAGCTGCACTAAGAGTTTGTTTATTTTTCTTTAAGCTTCTTTGATATAAAGTTTTATTGAATGTGTTTTGAATTCATTATGATAGGCATATTTTCATACACACAAGTGCAACGAAAAATTCCTTGACATTCTTAGGGGGAGCAGTATTCTAAATTTTGGCATGTACTTATCAATTTCAACACTTAGTCATTTTTCACTAATTGTTGCCATCAATGCCAAAGGGGGAGATTTTTGGCATATGCCTTTAGAAGATTGGTTTTGGCTTCTAGTGTTATCATTGGTGGCAACTAAAGTCATCTTCATGCTCCGCAGATCTATATCTAGTCATACTGACAGATAAAGTGCAATATTGTGTGTTACCGATAAAATATTTGAAGAACAGGGTATTCGGTCAGTCAGTCAATCTGTTTACTTCACTGAATCATCATTTTGTGTTGTGGACCCCTGGATTTTCTTGGTGAGCATGTATATTATCTTATTACTGAACTTTGTGGTGTTGCATCAGGTGCAGTACGAGCTTGGAGGTCTGGTAGGATGTTTTGTGTCTATTTTCTCATTGTAGTTGACTCAGTGAATGTGGCGCATTGTGGATGTGTAAAGTGGAATTATTTAAAATGTAACTTTTATGTTCAAATATTTAATTATGGGTCTTAGCTACAGTTTAGTTGATGTTGTTAGATCCACATTAAAAATCCAATTGTAATTTTGGGTCGATAAGTTAATAATATTTCCAAGTTTTATTAAGGCCAACCTTTGGCAATTGTATTTTTAGTTGTGGATATATATAAGAGATTTGAAATATCATTTGGTGTGTGAGAAAGTAGTGTGGTGGTGTGTTGTGATCATCAGGAAGAGCAATTAGGCGATTATGCACAATTTCACTTGTGCATTAATATTTTTGCAGTGCAAGTTGTGCAGAGCAGAGCAAAATTGTTGAATCAATCTAAAGGATAGTAGATTGTCATCAAAGCTTAATTGGAATTGTAATCAGGCATTGTGGATGCTATTTCATTAGTTCACTCTTTTGGATTTATTCCAAGTCTTTGTAGGGAAATGATCCCATCCATTTTGAGCAGTGAGCCTGAATGCAAGTGCATTCCCATGTTGTACTTCTTATTTTGAGTATACTCATATTATACTATGGATTGGCCATCCATGGTGGGTTTTCCCCTAACAAGGTTTCCACGTAAAAATTTTGGTGTTATAGTGTTGAGATTATTTTCATTTTGTTGATACATGTTTCTTTTATTGAATGGTTAAGTAAGTTAAACCATAAAATAATAAAGTTGAATTTTTGCTCAATAGTGATTCACCCCTCCTCTCAATGTTGCTTGTTTCCAACAGCTTTGTAGGTGCGCCTATGAATTTTCTTTCCAATCCGACTCTACAGAGTCCCTCACATTGGGTTTTCTTCAAGAGAAGGTACCTAAGGGTACCTTCTGTGTAGGTCCAAGGAACTGTGAAGCACTTACATCCTACGAGATTTGTTCATTGCCAGTCTATGGGCCTCCATTGTACTTTTTTCAACTTTGTAGCTTCAAGGACCTACATGGCCCTTTGTTCAATCCTCCTCAAGAGAGAGTACCTATGGAGCCATTTTCTTGCCCTATGCTTTTGATCTCACTAGATTGCGATCTACTTCCTCGACGGTTCAAGTATACTTCCTTAAGAGTCTTTTGATCTACCTTACCGAACACTCATTGACACTCATGTTTGCTAAAGTGGGGGAAAAATGTATAGGAGTGAATTTGCACCCCCCTTGCAAATTCCCCTTTTACAACCTTCACTTTAGAAAAATTAAATATGACCATGTAATTCCACATCACCCATCTGAACTCCATCCACTTAGCACTTGTTTTTAGTTTCAGTGGGGGAATTTTTGTTGAAGACGTGCTTATGGATGTTCCATCCTAACAGGATTCTTGCCTCAGGAATCTACATAGGGATTACGTTCTCCATTAGTGATAAAACATAAAGCCCCTGCACCTTCTTGTTGACCTTTGAATGACTCTTTCCCTCCCAAACCTTCTTTAAATGCTTGTATTTCACATTCAATTCATTATCTTTTGATCCTCTTTACACTTGTTTGACCTTGCTTCACATTCTTGGAATTCTTGCTCCATATTCTTGCAACTTGAAGCTACTAGCTACACTATCAACTCTTTCAATAATCACAACATTCTTCACATCTACCACCACAGAAGCTGCAACTTGGTGTCTTGTGAGACTACTTGCGGCATCGTTGTGGCCACATCAACTTTGCCATAGTTCTAGACTTGCATTCCTCTCTCATTGGCCTTGAGTGCCTTTGGTTGAGGGTGGTATGGCTTTCTTACTATTACTTTATTGTTGGATTTGAGTAGCATAGTGTTTCTCGTAGCATTCAGTAATTTACTTTCCAGCATAGTTTCTTTATCACATTTCTATCTCTCTATCTATCTGACTATTTGTGGAGGTGCAAACCCCAAAATGGGGGTTTGATTATGACAAGCCCTGAAAAAGCCCCAACATTTTTTCCTTCTTTATTGTGTGTAGGTATTTGTTCATGTGGAGCTTGCAGGAGAACTAGACTTTCTGTGAGTTGAATCTTCACCACCTTTGTTCTTATTATTTTCATATCATCTCTCTTTTTATTCCAGTTATTCAATTATTTATTTGTTTTAGTCACCACTTTAAACCTCAACCCCTAAGTTGTTAGTAGGTTTCTTGCACTTTTCACTATTTGTTGTCATTTTCTGTCCATACAAATGCTAGTGGACCTATGAGATGCTAGCATGCTATGCTATTGTCCCTGATCTACGATGTTGTCCCCTGACAGAGAGTTTTCTAAGATGCAGTTTGGGTTCTAGAAACCTATTCATTTAGCCCCCCTAAACTCTCAGGTTAGTAGAGTGACAAGCACTGAGAGTTCTCTTCATTCTCTATCCCTAGCATAAAACACTTGTCCAACTTGAGGTAGATTAGGGTAGCCTTCTGCTCTCAGCTCTCCATGACGTGGAGCCTTGGTGTGGTTAGTTCGCCTCCTCTACACTATGTTAGTATTTGAAGATTCCAAGTGTTAATATAGAGTAGCTAAATAATTTTATATCACAAGTCATTGCATTTTCATTTTGAAGAAATCACATTTACATTTCTTATTATTGTTCAAAAATTCTAGTTACCCTGGAGGTAGAAATACCAAAATAAGAATTTGACTAAGGCAAGCCTCTCAAATAGCTAACCAAAAAAAAAAATCTCTATTTATGTGTGAAAGTTATACTTTGAAGAGAGAGACATTGTATGGTTATCTCTTCTAAATCTTTCTTTTTTTATTAAATATTTTTCCTTCATTTCAATAATTAATTTTATTGTTATTCTATCATATAAATATTTTGTATTTGTTGTTCTATCATATAAATATTTGTATTTGTTGTGATCCTATTATTTCTCTTTTTGTGCACATGAATAGATTCTAGATGTTTTGTACTTTTTGTCACGTGTCTAAGCTAGATGATAATGCAACACAAGGATGTTTGCATGCACATTAGAGTCTAAGGCAAAGGCTTCCAAAAAGCTACAAAAGACTCTTTGAGATTAGTATTTTCCATATATGTATGAATTAAATTGTAATTTGTATTCTACAAAGTTATATTTTCATCAGTTCTTTATAATTGAATGTTATTCATTTTGGTTAAATATTTTATGTTTTCATTTATAATTTCTAATTATAAACAATTCAAAAAAGATAATTGAAATGATTCTCAGAATTGTTAATTCATCTTAATATAATATGTGAAAATTGATTCTTTTCCATTAGATTAATTTTTTGTAGATCACATATACTATTAAAAATTAGAATTATAGAATTTAGAGACATTCAAGAATTCCCAACCTTTAACTTGAAAACGTGATATGAAACTTAAATGTGACTCTAAACTATCCTCCATTCATATTACTAACATCCTCAAGGCTTAAGTGTTCCTCTAAACTTGCAACAAAAACTTACAACTATGCACCTTTTTTAAAGACTAGAGGTGGCTCATACGCTATAAAACTTCTCTATCCATTCCAACTTCAACCAAGGCTTAATATGAAATGGGGAGTGAATAAGTCAAAATCTCAATAGTTCAGCTTGAGCTTTACCATTCGAAAAACCAAAAGTAGAGGCAAAGGATCAAATTTTTGAGTTGGAAGATTATGAACTACACAATTGTAGTGGGATAACACCTTAATTTCCTCAGCCCCAACACTGTTAAAAATTCCTTCTAGACTTGT
Organism: Sequoia sempervirens; assembly: GCA_007258455.2. Classification (NCBI taxonomy): domain Eukaryota; kingdom Viridiplantae; phylum Streptophyta; class Pinopsida; order Cupressales; family Cupressaceae; genus Sequoia; species Sequoia sempervirens. The sequence goes on along the minus strand of VDFB02086081.1, from coordinate 81,637,259 downwards.
AAACATGCTCAACAAACGTGACAAACTATCATCAATGTATCTTAATGTATATATGGATTCTTAGACTGCAAAGTAGTTTTATCGTCTATGAGATAGCACGAGCGGGATAAATCATTGCAAGTTCATTGCATATGGCCTTCGATGCAAAACCAACGAGAACCAATATAATTAAAAAATATTTTTGTTAAGTGGATAATTCCCTTTCTCTCCAATCCATACCAGACTCTGAAACTTTGAAGCACGGAGGAGTATTTGTGGGAACATTAGGCAAGTTGTTTGTCACGTCAATGTAAAAAACGAAGTAAACGTCTTCCACTTCCAGAGTTTAAAAATACTTTCTGCCACTTTAGATATTAAAAAGAAGATAATGGTACTTTAAAGTCAACATTTATATGGCGTCCCTACACAACAACATTGACACAGAAAAGAATATTAAAAATAGATAAGGATGTTAAACTTTTGCTATGAGTAAGACTAGCTTAAAATTTTGCTTTGCAAGCGATGAATATGACGTATCTTTTTATTTAACTCACAGTGTTTCTCTTTCTGTTCATCAAGAGACTTCAATAAATATGGACAGGGAAATACTAGAAATGCAGTAGAGCTAAGAAACAGAAACCCATCATAAGTAAATATACCCATTAAAATCTGAACATAAAATTGGCACTATATCTTGTCATCATCTATTATCAAAAGACATAGTGAACGGGAACTCATTAAGAAAAAAAGAAAAATATTTAAAAAACCGAACTAAAAATTGGCTCTATATGTTAAGATTTTCATCGTAATTTATCTAAACTGCAAGTAAAAAGATAGCAGAGAGAAAATCTAATTCACCATAATAATAAGATGGAGTGCATTCTACATCATAATAATAATAATAAGTGAACAACAATGCAGAACATCAATACACAGAGCTGTTTGAGATGCAATAAACGAGCTCAGTACAATAAAGGCCACTGAAAATCTGGGACAGAATATTTCTGGACTGTTAATCCAGACATTCATCACACAAATTTGAACTGGGAATACTACTTAAGTACTACAATTATTAATAAGGATAACTTGAGTACTTCTTAAGTCGAGGGAGAGGAGGAATGCACGAAATATGGGGGTGGCGGAGAAGGATAACGATAAGGAGGACGCGGAAAATACTTTGGTCGCGGCGGTGGCGGCGATCTGTAGAGATAAGGAGGACGTTGTGGCGTTGGGGGCGGGGGTGATGTGTAGTGGAACGGAGGTGGAGGAGATTTGTGCTAGTGTTTGGGCGGCGGTGGTGATTTATACGTAGGCGGCGGAGGAGATGTGTAGATGAATGGAGGGGGCGGCGATTTGTGGTGATGGGGAGGAGGAGGAGGTGGGGATCTATAGAATAGCAATGGCGGTGGCGGCGATTTATGGTGATGGTGGTGGGGCGGCGGCGGTGGAGATTTGTAATGAAGTAAAGGCAGCTCGGCGGCGGTGCTTTCTGTAGACTCTGCAAGTGCTGAAGAGCAAATGCATTGTAATGATAGGAAACCGAAGAGGCCGCACAAGGCGGAGAGGCGGAACGAAGTGGCAGCCATTTGAGCTGGATTGAGGGAGGAGGTGAGTAAGATTAGCAGAGTGTCGAGTTTTTATACAGTGGTTGGATGGATCGGGGTGTGAATTGGATTGGATTGGAGTTTGGAGTCCATGGAAGGTTGGCGAGATAGTGACAGGGATTGGTGAATTTAGAGGGAGGGGCGCGTGCTGTGTGCAGCAGATTTTTGGTCAGGGAATTTTTTGATTTTATAATGGTGGGGAATTCCACTGTCATCAGGACACTTTCAGACTGCCATTGTAAGGAATTAAGAGAAAAAATGATCACTTAATTCTTTATTTTATATATAAAATTAAAACAATATTTTTAAGGTCAATGTCAGATGACTCAATCTTAGGTAACCCTTATAAAATGTAAAAGATTTTGTAGAAAAAATCTTAATTATTTGATAAGAGGTAGTTTTTAGAATAATGGTATAAACCTTTTTTTCTATTAGTGTTGGAGAGTATTCAATTGATCTTGTGCTTAAAGAGTCTATGATTTATGGTTTTTTGGTTTTGATAGAATCTAACTTGTGAAAATAGTATTCAGTTTGTGATAAATTATTCATCATATTAAACATGATAAGAATTGTTGAAATTGTTGAGGTATTGAATTATTGTTTGCTTATGGATTGAGTCACAATGACTAATTTATTTGTGATAAGATAAATAAGTTTTAGTTTGTGAAAAATTATCATAATATATAGAAATCTTGAGATTTAAGTAAGGTGATAAAAATGTTTGGATTGTTCAATGTATAAAATAAATAGGAATTATTAGTGAAATCATTATTTTTCTCCATGCAAATAAAATTTACGCATTTTAATTCAAAAAAAAAAAAATTCATCAATATGGACAGTGGAAATCTAATGCTTTTGATTGAAAGAATTATTAGATTGCAAATTTGAATCATTGTGATTAATTTAATTATGATAGAATAATAATTAAATATTTGTGAAATATTATATTATCAATTATATTATACATATGAAATGTTAGAGGTTAAATGAACATAAAAATTAATTTGAAGTTGTCTGTAAGCTCAAGTTTTTATCATTTGTCTTATAAATCCCCTAAACATTTAAGAATTTTTTGTTGACAAAATAAGTTAAGTGTAATAAAACAAAAAGTAAAATATCATCATTTTTCTTTTATTGTTAATATATTGTATTTTTTTAATTAAAACATATTAGAAATTTTGGCTATCAAATATATATTTTTAGTTGATCAAAATTTATTTTTCAATTGGATTAGATTCTAACTTCACTAACATAATAGATTATTGCTCATATGAATTTTCAACTTAGAAATGGATTTCCAAACTACATTTTAGATAATATTAACAATACTACATACCCTTTTTAGTAAAATCCTTTTAATTATGAATGTGATTATCTAAGAAAAATGAGAATTGATTAGAGAACAATTGCATAAACCTCTGGGAACATTATGTCTACCTTAGCAATCTTGGAAATTTTATGCTATCCAACACATGATTCGTGTGTGTAACATGATGTCATCACCCACAACAATGCATGAATCACTACAATGCTCATTGTACACCATTGAATATGAATTTTTTATTGCTTCACACACACTAGTTGACAACAAAATCATGGACTAAAATTTTAACCATTAAGAATCTCAAAAATTATGCAATTGGAATTTCAATAGTTTAGGATAAGTCATTACCACTTCTTCTTCATGCTTGTAACTATAATGGTATATACACATTCATTCAATTATCTTTGCATTAAGTGAGAGGATGAATAAATAATAATTATGAAAAAATATAGATTGATATGTTGAGCCCTTTATGGTCACATGAATCCTCATTCCTTCTATTATTTGTAACAATTATTGTACCCTATTCATTTCTAATTGTGAATATAAGTATCATACACATTAACAAAAATTTTGTACTTCCATGTCTCAAATGTGTGGTTTTTTAACTAATATTCTTTTTTTGGTTTACATGATCTATAAATATATCTTTCTCAAGATTGATTTGTCCTCAAGACCACCTAGGATCTAGATGATTAGTATCATAGTATTGTTCTTTATATTCTAGTATAAACATGTACACACAAAAAAAGAAGAATAAAAGGTTGTCTCCTATATTCATCTTTCTAAGTTATTGAATGAGTTTCATAGAAAGAGTAAAATAGTTGATGCAAAGAAAACATTAGAAGTGTCTTTACATGTATAGAGAATGATCAATGAAGACTTGGGAGCATGGTGCCATGAACTCTTTAGATAATTGTATGATCTCTTGTGGAAACTTAGATTGATGACACAATCCCCAAAAGATATTATTTTTATATATTCTAAGAACCTTTTCAAAATATGATATAAACATAGATATACCAATGTTCAAAGGAAAATTTGTCATCACAATGTTGGAAAAGTAGATGTAATAATTAGAACTGTATTTCTATGTTAATCATGTCATGGATATAGAGAGGATTTATTATTTGACATTGAGTCCACGTCCATTACAATACCTCATTAGTAGTGTAGTGTGAGAGGGATCATGATCTAACTCAAAAATGGGATTCCTTTAGACATAGCCTTTGTTTGAGGACTACCACCACTTAAACACCTTGAGGAAGAGTATAGAAAATTTTAATAATTATGTTAGCATAAGGAGCAATGTATTGAAAAATACACTTATAAGGTTTATGGATACTCTACAAGCCTACATGGAGATACTCTCAAGAAACACAAGGTGATCATATATATTAGTAGGTTACCACATTATATCCACACAAATATGGAGTTTCTTACTTAAAAATATTAGGCTAATAATTTTACAATGCACCTAAAATTGAAATCAAAGTTAAATTCAAGAAAAAATTCTTCATGTAATAAGAAGTTAGTGAAAGAAACTACTTCCAAGCTCTTCATATAGATGGAAAATTATCCTATACAAAGGAAAAAAATAGAACTCAAATTCATTCATAAGAATATCTAAATCTGTAATAGTAATCACACCAAAAAATAAAAAGGGAAAGCATAAGAAAGGTTATAAATGGCATTGTTTTCATTGCATGAGTTTTTTAATATCACACATAATAATCTCTTAATGTATAATTTATGTTAAATTCTATGGAACTTGAAGATATTGATTAGAAGACATGTTGCCTCGATATAAATATTGTGATAATTAATACTTATGAGGAATGTGAGCATCCTTTCTATATAATGTTTGTGTTCAAAAAATATTAGGTTCATGCCATTATTGATAATGGAGACCAAAATAATATCATCATGAAAGATATAATTAAATAACTAGGTCTTTCTATTGAAGTACACCTGAGACTATAGTCATAGGGATAGTTACATAACAAGGTGATTAAATTCAGTTAAAATACCAATTTACTTTAAATTATATGGTTGAACATATTCAATAAATAGTCACTTTGTATGTCATATTATTTGAAGTGTTAGGGTAAATAGGATATTTACCATGCTTAACTTTACTTAGGCATATTAGTGCATTTATTTATCTAGGTGGTTTCTTTCTCGTATTGGGTAGTTTTCTCACTCGCCATATATTCATGCCTTTAAAAGGTTGTACAATATGTAATTTTAGTATCTCAATTTATTCACTCTTTCTTGGTGAAACAGTTGTGTTTCTCTCATACATTGTGAAGGATTTTCTATTTCAATTGGTGCTCCTAGGAGATGGTTAACACCAACATGGTATCAAAGCATTATATATGGTGTGTGATAGGAAAAAACCATAATCAAAGACTATTCATATCAATGATCAATACTTTTATCTTCATTAGTGTTCACCAAAGCCCAAAGTAGCCTTAGTATCTCTCATATAATGTAAGACAATAATTTCACACATGAAAAAATTTGTGCTTCTTGTGGCCTTCCTTAAGACACCTTTGTAAGAAAGGAAGTGTCCATTAGTAGCACACAAGGTTACACAATCAAAGCACAAATATAATATGGTAGTAGAAAATCATCAAGGTAATGTGGTGGTATAAGGATATATTTGAGGAGTTGAAACATATTCCTACACACTATTCTATATAACACAAGATTGATTTAATTCCTAGATCTTTTTAGTGTAGTACTTTATTCACCTTGGGTATGTTTTATCCTAAGTGTGATATCATAATAGTTTATTAAGTTTCCTAGGTTTTTTTTTTACTTAGTTAGGATAGGGTAATGATTTGCACACATTCTCTTTCTTTCATGGGATTCTTATTTTTTATTTATGCGAGCACAAATTTAGAAACTTAGTTAAGAAATCCCTTATTTTTTGATATTTTTCCTCTTCCTCATCCTCACTAGATTTGGAATCTTGAGACCTTGTATATTGTATATATTTCATTCCTTAATAAGATCATTGAAGAAGCTATTCTAAGTTTTTTTGTTTCTCTCTCAAGAAACTATTTGTGTGATTTTGATTTCAATTAATCATTTATATTTAACAATTTAATAATCTTTATCACTTGGACTATTTTTTGCACTAATATTTATTTTGTATATTCTAACATGGTATCAAAGGTTTTGTGCTAGGATAGGTTTTTATTTTCTAATTTTGAGAGATCAAAATGGTGATTTTTAGATTGAATGTATGTTTATCTCAAATTCTTAGCATAATCGTATCTTGCATCCTTTGATGACCTAAAGAATTAGAATGATTTCATGAGAAAAATCTAACCTTGGAGGTTGTTTACACATTTTTTACATTTGGGTGATTTATCTTTTTGGTAATCCTAGAAACATTTTTGGTTGTTCTATAGCATCCAAAAGGCTTCATAAAGTTAAGATTGGCCCTCACTTCACAAAAGTTTGAGATCATGAAGCTCATGTGTAAACATGGGTTTATTTGTGGCTTCTAGAGATCAACTAATTTTAAACCATTTTCAAGCCAAACAAAACCTTTCATTATGTCCAAAAAATCTCATTTCTAGATATAAAAATCACCTAGTTTCATTATCAAGAGCATTCAAAGAAAAAATTACAAGTCCATGATATTATCATACCATAAAAAACTATTTAATTTTTTTATGGTTTACACTACCATGATTATGTGTTGGGGAGTTCTTCATAAATTCTATCATGAATCCTTTCATTCTAATTCCTTGATAAAAAATATCAACAAAGGAAATATAAAATTCATACCTAATTCTAACAATCATGATGATGTCTATAGTTGGAGATTGATTTTTTTTAATGCCCGAGCCTTTAAAATTATTTCCAAAGCTCTTGCACTGAAGTTATGTCATCTTCTTCCTTAGATTGTGTGGTCTAAGAAAACTAATTTTATTAAGCCCAAATTTATCCTAGATAATATAACTAATATTTGGGAAGGTATGCAATGGGTCTAGAAATCCCACCAATAGGATGTTTTCATTTTAATTTATTTTGCTAAATCTAATGATATCATCAGATGACCTTTTATCCTTGCAATTTTCTAGCTTTTAGGATTTGGTCCTCAATTTATTCAATTAAGTTGAATTCTCTTTATAGATGACTTAGATGGTTTCACTATCAATGGCTAACAATCCAATAACATTGGATTTTTAAGTTCTATCTACCATATATGCCCCTAGCTCCAACATTCCATGTGCTTGTACTGAAGACTTTGGCCACCTTTTGTCTCATTCTATTACTCAAGGACTAGTCAAAGGTTTTTTTTTTCACCTAATTCCATAGCTCAACTTGTTAATGGCCATTTGTTTATGAAAATTTTATCTCTCCTAGAAGAGGAAAATAATGTTCACTAAGCTCATAACTACTTTGAAATATTCTAAATCCTTAGGTTAAAATATTTAATGGAAAAATCTCAATTTTGTAGGCAGTCCTTCTTACTTAAGCCCCCCTAACTCAACTCTTATGGGTGCAAACAAATCAAGCATAAAGAAGTTTTTAAAATTTGGGTATTCTTTTTTCCATTTAGAATTATCTAGCCTCTCTATGACAAGTTGTGCTTGCTAGAATTAAGAAGAAGCTAGAAAATTGGTTTACCAAACCTCTCTCTTTGGAAAGGATGTTTCAAATATATTCTAAGATTATCACAACCACTCATGTTTATTATTATTCTTGTTAGTTGCCTTCTAAAGCTTCATATATAAAATTGAAAAATCTGCTTAGATATTTTCTTTGGTCATTCTTTAAGAATGATTGAGATTTTCAATGGGTGACTTTGGAGTATTGTTGTCTCCCTCATGATTTAGGTGGTCTAGGCTTAACTTCTAGTAAACATTAAGATATATCCCTATGCGCCAAATGAATCATCCATGTCTTTAATGGTAATGAGGCTATGAGAATTTTAGTTTGGCATAGAAGGGGATTGGTCTTCACACCCTCCTTATAATGAAAGAGACTATTCAAATCCAAGGGAATTTTATAATAAAAATTATTTAGCAAGCTTGTGAAGCTATGAAGCCTTGGCTTATTTAAAATGATACTAATTTTTGTAATGGTCAACCTATTAATCAAAAAACTATTTGGTGGTCTCCTATTTTTTAATGTCAACATCATCCTTTGGCTAAGACCCCTTGAGTTTGTGCTTTACAATTTTTTAAAAAGGAGGTCAAAACTCTCCCTAATTTTTTTTCCAAGGTTACTATGAATTTTTTCATCCTAAAATGAGGCCAAGATAAAGTACCATCTTTTCAATCAAGATGATGAAACTTTTTAAACTACTTTGAATCCATCCCTACTAATATGGTTCACAAAATTAGAGTTTGATCTTGTAAACCATAGTAGAAGGACTAGAAATAGTATCTTGGTATAGAATTTTACAATTACAAGCCTCATAAATGCTATTCGTAGATTTCACCTCATTTTCCATGATCCCTATTTTAAGATACATATGGTTTTTGTAATCTTTATCGAAATTTTGGCAACATAGATTTCACACCATTTGGTCAAGTATTCTTGATTCAAAGCTTGCTCATTTTTCTCAATCTAATATTTTCCAAGGCCTTTGCATTGGATCAAGTTAACCCATTTAGAGATTTTAGATCCTCAATGTTCTTTCTATAGTCATCAAGATTCTTTCAAGCATCTATTTTGATTATATCCCAAAGATCAAGTTATTTGGAGCTAGATTCATGATTTATTTAATCCTTTTAGGCTTAAGCATTTTTCATGGCATATGGTGTAAATAAATTTTTGGATTGGTCTATTTAATTATTTCCAAATATAATCAAATTTGGCATTGTTTCATGATAGAAATCCTTTTTAGCATTTGGAAAGATATAATTATGCTAAATTTTCTCTAGCCATTTGTTGACCATAACTTTTTTCTCTACACTAAAACTATGATATATTATAATGTGTTAATACAAATTCAAGTGTAATAAAATAAATTTATACTTGAGATTTCTCACTTAATTTTTTTTCTAGACCATCAAAGTAGTTCCCCTTATATTGTTGTCATGGTTCCTCTGAATCTCACCTCTAGTAGAGGACACCTTTTAAATTATGAGTGTTGTCAATGATGCAAGCCCAATATTAGAAGAGATTTCACTTATTAGGGTTGATCACAACCTTCTATCCACTATTCTACTTCTCCATAGCCTTTGGGTGGTGGGGATATGAGCTAGCCAAATTCTGACAAGTCCCCTTTGTTAGCTCTTATTATTTCTTCAATTCATGATGCTACTAAAGATAAACAAGATGATAATGTCATTGATGGTAATGATGGATGGGACCTTTTGTGGATACTTAAGACCTCATTGATATTTGGGGAAAATTGGATGACCAAATCCACATCCTCTCCTTTCTACTCTTAGTCTTGTTGCTTAGTTTCTTATTTCTCTTATTGTGATATATTTTGTTTTTAGATGTAGCATGTTTGGACTTTAGAGGTGTGACTATTTTCAGCCACCTCCTTTTTGTAAATATGTGTAACACTATTTATAAATGGTAACATAGACACTATTCATCAAAACATGGAGGTTGAGTTTGATATTTGGCAGTTTGAAAGTGACATGGATGTGGAGAATCTTGGCAATTGGTTGGCTTGATAAGAGGTATACTTTACCATGCATTCTCTAGCCTTAGGGAAAAAAAAACTTTGTTAGATTGAGATTAGCAAAGCATACTTTAAATTAAAGTTTGAAAGTATATTGTAGATTCCATGTTATCAAAGAAACAAGCTCCAATAAGTTCTTGGGATCAATTTAAACAATTGATTAAGACATAATTCTATTATATTTCTCATTAACAAGAGAAAATGTACATATAATGGTCCAATACTTTAAACAAAATAATGGACATGATACATAAAAAAATACAAGTATTTTTTTTAAAAGACTTGTTCAAATGAATAAAGATTTATTTTATGAAGAAGTCTCAATGAAATAAATAGAAGACCTTCATAATCATCTTCATAGACTTGCGGTGCATCCCAAATCAGTCAATATAGATAAGATATGTTTTCATGAACTCAAATAGATTATCCTCCCTTCTCTAAGTAGACCAAAAACCCATGGTAAATTTCAAGAGTTAAAAGAAATGAAAATTTGCAAACCATTCATTTAAAACTCCACTATTTTTTATACCTAAACAAATCACTTCCTATATCTGTTGTATTTTCGAAAAAAATCATTATCAATACCAATTCTAAACTCATTCTTAAAATATCTGTTTATCAATATTTATTTATTGACCTAAGATATATATAAAGAGATAACATTTTCTGTATAATGTATTCAAGAGACAATTGCAAGGGTTTTTTTTCTCCTCCTCTTGGTTTTGTCTGTTTGGTAATGGCCATCGCATATGCAGAGATGATTATTGCACAAAAGTTAATGAGATGCACCATTAACGAGAAAAAAACTAATGTACTTTTGCAGAAAAGATGCGCTTTCTAAAGTTCAGAACACTGTTAATGCGCTGTAAGTGTATATTGAAATTGGAGCTTTCTTAGCAAATGTTTGGGGGGAATATTAATGTTGCAGTAGCGGCCTGCTTTGATACTGTCTCCTTCTGTTTGTCTTCTTAAAACTTTTACGTGCACAATGCGATTCGCACGAGCTTCCATATTGCTAACTGTAATCAGCTTTACAGGCGTGCGCTCTCTCTTCTCCATGTCTGCCCCAATTCCCCACAAAAAGATGACTTTGTTCAAAAGTTTGTCCCTTACAGTGAACTGAACAGAAAATCGTGAACTATGTGTGTATGAGATTCTTCAAAGAATAAAGTTTGTCCCTTAAAGAGATTAAAAGAAGCAGCAAGAGATATGGATTTAGTTGTCAGGTGAGAAGGTAAATCAGGGGTATCCAGTGAGATTTTTCAAAGAATAAAGTTTGTCCCTTTAAGAGATTAAAATAAGCAGCAAGAGTTATGGATTTAATGGTCAGATGAGGAAGGTTTTGGTCATTTGGGATGGGCTTTCAATTTGTAACAGCATTTTCATCATTAGTTTGTTCATCATTAGGAATTTGTGTATATCATTTTTGGTAGGAGAAATAATTAGAGCAAGGCAATAAAATTTGTCATCGTTCTCAATTAGGGCATTTCTATCATGAGACTAAAGGCAAATAGAAATGTTTGAACCAATCATGAATGTTATTATTCTAGACTATGCATTGAGGTGGTTGAGAAGCAATTGAATCCTTAGAATCATGGTCATAAGTATTATGACTATGTTCACCTCAACACCTCAACAATGGGATTAGCTCTTATTAGAAGGAAAATTCACTAGCACTTTAATAATTATATAAAGTGCATTACCTCAATGGTCAAGAAGTATCTATAGGTTAGCAATTCCAATAGCAAGTTTATTAGTTTGTGCATGTATTTGCATGAGAATATTAGAGCAAATCATGGATTTATTATACATAGAAAAATGAGTTTCAATAGAACATCATAAAAAGAGAGCATAATTTCTATCTTTCTAAATGCTGACAATATTTTCACTTTGTAATTATGTCATATCTTGTTAAACTTTATAGGAATTATAGGTAAATTATCCAAAATAATTTCATATTTTAAGAAAAAGACTCAAATATGAAAGCTTGAAAAACTCATGAATCTAATTCCAAGAAACTATTGGAATCTGTAATCTTGAGCAGCAACATTCAAATGCATTAAATGTTGTGCCATATGAGATCCGTTGAGATCTTCCACTTCCCCACCCCCGCTTTGTCGTGTCTGAAATCCACACTGGTTAGTTAATGTTTTGGCAGCAAATTAATTGTGGTGGTTGAATTTGAATTTTGAGTGGCAATTTTGGGAAAAGAAAAGAAAGACAAAAAAAAAGAATAGAATGTTTTTTCAATTAGAAGTTAGAGAAGGACAAGGAGGAATGTTCAGGAGAATGGAACAAAGAAGAAGAATCTGCAACAGTAGAAGACATTGCACAAAATGCAGAGCTCCAGTGCTCCAGAAATTTGTAGTAGCAATATAGAGTAGCACATAGAAAGCTTAGTAGCATCGGAATCTAGGAAGTTTGTTGTATGAAGAATATACAGAGCTTTAGCTTTAATTTTTGTATGCAAAAATTTTTTAATGTAATCTTTTTGTGTATGAATGAAATAGAAAATATATTCTGCCTCCCTATTGTGTACTTTGTTGTGTGTGTGTGTTTTCATCTTTTCCATTTTCGTTGGGATATTTTCCCAACAGATTGGTATCAGAGCCATGTCTATTTTGAACTCTAGTTTTCTAGGTATTAAGAAAATCCCTAGATTTTATTTTAGTATTTGTAGTTTTCCCCCCATTTAGCAAAATGGCTAGAGGAGATAATAGGAGTTGGCAGCAATCACCTATGTTTGATGGTAAAAACTATGATGTCTGGGCAAACAAAATGAAAACTATTTTAGTTGCAAATGATTTGTGGGAGTTAGTAGCAAATGGGTTCACAGATGTGACTAACCCAAATGCATTTACAACATTGAGCAATGCTCAGAAAAATCAATTGAAGGAGACACGAAAAAATGATGCTAAAGCCCTCAGTTTGATTGAGGAAGCCTTGACAAAGGCTATTTTTCCCCGAATAGCAACAACCAATTATGCAAACGAAGCATGGGAAATACTTCAAAATAGTTACAAGGGTACTGACAAGGTGAGGCTAGTGGAACTCTAGCTGCTAAGGAGAGAGTTTGAGACCCTACAAATGAAGGACAGTGATTCCATTTCAAATTATCATATGAGGATTTCCACCTTGGTTAACTAGTTGAGGATAAATGGAGAATCAATGGAAGAGTAGAGGATTGTGGAGAAAATCCTCAAAAGTTTACCCACAAATTTTAATCCAATAGTGAGTGTCATTGAAGAGGCCAAGGACCTCTCAATCAAATATGGTAGTTGATGAGTTCATGGGTTCACTTCAAACCCATGAGCAGTGCCTAAATAGGTTTGCAAATTCTTCCCAGGAGCAAGCTTTAAAAGCTCAAGCCAATGTGAGAGGCAGGGGAAGAGGAAGAAATGGTAGAGGAAGAGGTTAAAGGGGCAGAGGTAGAAGCAACTTTGGAAGAGGAGACTCAAATAGTCAAGAGGAGGTGAGCATCTCTCAATCAGACTTCTAAAACACAAAGAATAATAGCAACTCAAATCAGAGGAATGATAAGAGCAATGTGTAGTATTACAGCTATCACAAGTATGGTCACTATGCAAGTGAATGGAGGAAGAAACAGTGTGACCAAGGGAGTCAAAATGCAAATGTGGCAAATGAGAACAAGGCTAAAAATAAAAAATAGTCACAAGTGTTTATTGCATGCAATCTTGCAGAACAGGGCAGCACTAAAGTTTGGTATTTCGATAGCGGCTATAGCAACCACATGAGTGGTAACAAAAATTTATTTGCCTCCATAGATAGCAACATTAAGTCTAGAATCAAAATGGGGAACATTGAGAAGGTTCTAGTCATGGGCAAGGGCATAGTGTGCATACAAACCAAGCATGGTGAATAAAGACAAATTCATGATGTCTTTTATGCCCCAGGCCTGACATAGAGTCTCTTGAGCATTGGACAGATGGTCCAAAATGGTTATAGAGCCTTAATGGAGAAAGGAGAATGCATCATCTATGACAAGGATGTAAGCAAGAAACTTATGGCAACAGTTCAAATGACAAAGAACTGGATGTTTCCCCTCAAAATTAAAATCCTAGCACAGTCAACAGGCCTGCAATAGTCAGCCTTCAAAATAATCATCCAAGACCCATCCAAGCTTTGGCATTTGAGATATGGGCATCTAAGCTATTCTAGTTTAAGTATTTTAGCTAGAAAAGATATGGTTAGGGGCCTACTAGCAATTGTAGAGCTTGATGGAAAGTGTGAAGCATGTATCCTAGGTAAATAGCATAGACAACCCTTTCAATCAAGGTATTCTAGGAGAGCAAAAACACCATTAGAGTTGGTGCATTCAAATTTGTGTGGTCCCACGAAGACCCCAACCCTAGGTGGAAATGCTTATTTCATGACATTCATAGATGATTATAGTAGAAAAATTTGGGTGTATTTTTTAAAGAACAAATCAAAAGGATTTGAGAAGTTCAAGGAGTTTAAGGCCTTGGTTGAAAAGCAAAGTGGCCACTATATCAAAGTCCTCAAAACAAAGAGAGTACATCTCGAAAGAGTTTATGGACTTTTGCAAGTATCAAGGCATTCAGAAACAACTCACGGCCTTGTATACCCCATCGCAAAATGGAGTGGTTGAAAGAAAGAATAGAACCATCATAGAAATGGCAACAAGCATCCTAAAGGAAAAAGGTTTGTCTAATGAACATTAGGGTAATGTTGTAGCAACAGTGGTCTACATTTTGAATAGGTGCCCCACAAAGACCGTTCGTAATAGGATTCCACATGAAGTGTGGAAAAAATGTAAATGGGGTGTTGAGCACTTGAGAATATTTGGATGTGTGGCATATGCACTTTTTCCAAAATAGAAAAGGCATAAATTTGATGACAAAGGTGAAAAATGATTTTCATAGGCTATAGTGAAGAATCCAAAGCCTGTAGATTGTACAATCCCATCATCAAGAAAGTAGTGATCAGCAGGGATGTTGAATTCATTGAAAATGAGTCATGGAATGGAATGGTGGATAGCAACATGAGTGTTTTTGTCTTAATACCCTTTAAGGATGAAGAAGCTCCAAACAGAAGGTGTGTGTGCTAGAAATATGCAATAAGGTAACAATTCAGAAAATAGCACCAGCAACTCTACAAACTTTTAGCGGGGAAGTTGCTCCAGAAATTTACAACAGTCTTCTTCATCAATCCTGCAATCAAGCAACTCCAAAAATTCTAACCCTACACTTGCATCATTGATGCCACAAAAGACTAGAAGCATGAGGTAAATTTATGACAACACAAGGTATGATGATTTTGATGAGAATTTAGAATTTGCTTTGTTTTCCTATAGTGATCCAATGTATTTTGAAGAAGCTGTGAAAAAATAAAAATGGTGTAAGGCCATGGATGAAGAGTTGGATGCTATAGAGAGAAACAAGACATGGGAGCTCACTAATTTACCTAAAGGGAAATCAATCATTAGAGTTAAGTGGGTCTATAAGACCAAATGTAGTGTTGATGGTAAAGTTGAGAGGCATAAAGTAAGGCTAGTTGTTAAGGGATACAAATATCAGCCCGGAAGAGATTATGATGAGACATATGCACCAATTGAAAGGTTGGAAATAGTGTAGGAAGTCCTAGCAATTGTAGCCTAGCACAAATAGAAATTATTTCAAATGGATGTCAAGTCAGCCTTCTTGAATGGAGTGTTGAAAGAAGAGGTGTATGTGGAGCAACCACTTGGCTACGAAGTCTCAGGGAAAGAAGACAAGGTCTACAGGCTTCGGAAAGCTCTTTATGGGTTGAAGCAAGTACCACGGGCATGATATAGCAAAATTGATTCATACCTTCTAAGCAATGGCTTTAGCAAAAATGGTAGTTAGCCCATACTCTACATCAAGGTAGTCAATAGTGAGATTCTTATTGTTGTTTTGTATGTAGATGATTTAATTTTCATAGGGAATAGTAATATTTTTATTGTTGATTTCAAAGAGGCAATGAAAATGAGTTTGAAATGACAGACTTAGGTTTGCTAAAATATTTTCTAGGCATAGAGGTCCAACAAATAGATCATGGAATCTTTATTTCAAAAATAAATTATGCCAAACAAATCTTGAAGAGATTTAGAATGTTAGACAATAAACCAACCCCAAGCCCAATAGCTATAGGTCTGAAATTAAGCAAAGAGGATAGCAATGGTGATGTTAACCCAACCATCTACAAGAGCATGGTTGGAAGCCTCATGTATTTGATAGCAACAAGACTTGATTTGATGTACACGGTAAGCCTAATTTCTAGGTTCATGGAGCTACCTAAAGACACACACTAGAAAGCAAGAAAAAAATTCTAAGGTATGTCAATGGTACGAAAGGCTATGGCATTATGTATATCACCTCCAATGAATTTTGGTTGGTTGGGTACATAGGTAGTGATTGGGCAGGAAATATAGATGATAGGAAGAGCACATTGGGATATATGTTCCACATGGGTTCAGAGGAAATATCATGGGCATCAAAGAAGCATCCCATAATTTCTCTCTCCATAGCTAAAGTTGAGTACATAGTAGCAAATGCAACAACATGTCAGGCTATCTAGCTTAGAAGAATCCTTGCAAATTTGAATAAGCAGCAAGAAGATGGTACAAATATATTGTGTGACAACGTGTCTTCTATTGCCCTACTTAAGAATCTTGTCTTTCATGGACAAAGCAAGCACATTGAAATCCACTACCATTTCATAAGGTATTTGGTGGATCATGGAGAGATTAAACTTCGGTACTATAGATCTAAGCAACAATTCACTGATATTTTTACAAAGGCATTATCAAAAGACTCATTTGAACACCTAAGAGATAGGTTGGGCATGATGAAGTGCTCTAGAACTTTAGTTCTAGAAACTCATAAAAGTGTTGAAAATTCTAATAGGTCCAGGCAAGACAGCTCTAGAACACAAAACAAGTACAAACAAGTTTACTTTGGAAACTTTGCTATGGAAATTTTGCTCCAAAAATTTCCAATGGTTATGAAAAAAAAAAAGGCTCAAGATTAAGGGGGGATTCTCTAAAGTAAATATAAAAGAGATGCTTTAAAATCTCTTGATGCCACCAAAAGGATGACAAGGATTGGCAATCCCAAATGGATCAATCTAGAGCCAATAGGGAGACCCTAGTAGAGAATACACTTGCACAATGATTAAGCTTTGACTCAAGGATAGCCGACCAAATAATGAGCAGTCTAGTCTATAGTCTTAAACCTTTGAGGCCAACCCACTTGATTATGAAATCACTCATCTTCAGTAGAAGGGAAATAGTGTGTTGTTTTCCCTTCCTTTTCATGGACTCTCTCTCAAACCATCAAACAAACCCAAGGTAGTTTAGGGCGGTTCATTCCTGAGGGCTCTCCTATGACTTGGAACTTCAAGGATGATGAATCCCCCTACTCTACACAAACATAAAAGTGAGCCAATTGGGCCTAAATCTACACTCTTCTAAGGCCTTGAAGATGGATGGGAAATGATCTTTAATGATTAACTTAAATGAGCTATATGACCTAATATAATAAATGCAATATTTTAGAAACACACAAATGGAAATAGTAAATTGCAAACAAATCTTAGAAGTGTCGGATGATGTGTACCTATCACCAAAATTTGGATCTAGCATGCAAAGGAGGACTAAGATGCCTAAGGGCATCTGGGTCTCTGATAGGGGGTTCTAAAACTGATGAAGAAGAAACTCAATCAAACCCAAAAACCACAAAACTCAAATTACAATGACTTAGAAAATTGATTGACTCTAAAAAATTGATAAATTCTTGTGTCAATTTTTGTCGACCGATCACACAATTACACAACATTACACTCCAATTTGAAAAAAACTAGTTAGATTCATTATCAGATTTCATGAAATAAAAACTACAAAATATTTGGGCAGTTTCCTTTTCCTCCAACTCTTCAACTTCCCTTCAAGATTATTTGGTCTAATTTTCCAATCTACACACTGGAATTTGCATTAAGTTCTCTTCTCAATGGTTTGTTTGATTCTAGCATATCATCAACCCACTAACAATCATCGACCTATCTTACGTCTCTCATTTAGAAACTTCTTCACATATGGTTCTAATCTACATAGCACGAGCTCTACACCCTAGCTTGACTACATAGAAGTATTAACTTCCTTACCACAACCTCATGTATTTTATTTGAAGCTCTTACCATGACTTGTATCTACACTTTCACTACTATGTGCTCCATCAACATTTCATCTCGTCCTCAGCATGCATGCCTCTATGTGGCTTGAATGTTATCACTGACATATATCCTTCACGATTATCTTACTTCATCGACTCACATTTCCAAGGAAACTCACGCATCATTCAAAATTTGGTATGTAATTCATCTCGCCCTTGGTTCTCATATGAGTGTGGGCTTACATCCAATTCAGCACTTCTATCTTCCTTCATCATTTGTAGATCTCCCATAATTTAACCTCTCCACTTAGGCTTCACAAATGCCTATATTTTATGTCAAATTTGTTTGAATGCTAAACAAGGTTCCTTCATTCTTATGGCATAGACTTTTATCTAATTTCTTTAGTGGTGTGAGTTAAGGAGAGATATGTTGATTTTTTTCTTACACCCTCCTCTTGGTTCCTTCCACCCACACGCACTTCACATTGGTTGACCAACTATATTTAATATCATTGCTAATCAAATTTCAATGCATATCTTTGCTCTTCATAGTGACCTTTTGTATCTTCCTTAAAATGATACGCCACTCCAATGTTGGCCTTTAGTGTTCCAAGCATGAGAATATCAAATTTATAAACAATGGAATCACCCTTACTTCATATATCCATTACATTAATAATGTTAAATTAATCTTGACCACCACACAAGAATAATCATATTCATATATTGGCACATTGCTAAGGAGAATGTTAATAACCAACTTTTCAAAATCCCTTGAAAACTTGCATAGATTTCAAAATTTTAAAACTTCACAACATCATTAGCACAAGTCACAAAAATTTGAGTTCTCCAAAATTGTTAGTGATTTGACTTTGAAACTTTGTTCAACAAATCCATAATAGAGTCAAAATTCTATCTGCAAGAAAGTTTTTTCATGAAATCTTACTGAACAATATTTTTGGTGATGTCAATCACTCATCCACCTAGATGCTCCTACATCAAGCATGTTGGGTAAGAAATTTGTAAGCATGGGATCACAAAGGTGGAGTGAGGTGATAGAATCACCCTTCGAGACTACAAAAAATCTCTTGCGAACTCTGTCACACTCGACCTCCTCCACCAAATAGCCCAACCTCCTCTGCCAAGCACTCTTCCTATTCTTCCCTCCATGCCATCCTCTGGCATGTCTTCACTACAACTCTACCCTATTGGAATATGGCTTCTGGTGTTATCATTTATTGCAACCTAATTCATTAATCTGGTCCACACTTCAATATCTAACCATACCAGGAGACAGAGTAAAGAACAGGGTATCCGGCTGAAGTTGAATCTATCAATCTATTTGTATCACTATTTTATTAGTTTGGGTTGTGGATCTCAAGGAAGGTCATTGGATATATGGAATGTCTTATTCTTGATCTTTTTGTTGTTGCATCAAGTGGTGTATGAGTTAGGAGATCCAATCATTCAATTTTTTGTTCAACAGTGCTAGAAGGCCAACTAAGTGAATGTGGGGTGTTCCATATGTTCAAGGTGAAATTGTTTGGAGTATTTTTGTATTGATATTCTATTTTGGGTCCTCACTATGTTGTGGCTGACTTTGGTGGATGCGCATTAAATGTTATTCATCATTTGAGCCAACAGTTGGTAAATATTTTCTATTTTATTGAAGCCGACATGAAGCGATTAAATCCTTAGTAGTAGATATATATAAATGATTGATTATTTCAATTTGAAGTGTGTTCAATGCAAGTTAATGTGTGTTGTGAATGTCAAAAATTTAGTTGAGAGATTATGCACAATTTCACTTGTGCAATAAAGGATTTTGTGAAGCAAATTGAAACAAAATAGAGCAAAGTGCAAAATCAAACAGAAGGCCTAGAATTCAATCTATGAGCCTAACTAGAACTGTAATCAAGCATTTGTAGATGCTACTTTCTCAATTCAACTCTTTTGATGTAATCCAAATCTTTTGTAAGGAAATGAGCCTTCTTGATCTTGAGCAGTGAGCTCTAAGTAGTGTACTTGAATGCAAGTGCATTCCTCATTTGTAAAACACTTATATTTGAGAACTTAAATTGTGGATTGATGTCCACCGTGGTTTTTCCCCTAACAGGGTTTCCACATAAAAATCCTTGTGTTATGGTGTTGTGTCTTATTGTTTTATGTTCATGCCTCTTATTGTTGCTTGATTCCAACAATTGGTATCAGAGGTTAGTTCCTCGGAAGAAGTTTAACATCTTGAGGTGGACCTTGGAATGTAATGGACTCTGGTAGTCTTCAATAGTAGCTTTTGGTGGCACTTGATGATCTTGATCAATCCAAAGCAGAAGTCTAGGAATTGAAATCAAATCTTAACGATGCTGGGAAATTCATTTAGAAATTGAAGGATCAAATTATTAAGTCTAGGGAGAAGAGAAAGGATCTTTGTCACTAGATTAAGAAAAAAGAGAGCAAGAGCATGGATGATGTTTGAACACCTAAATCAAACCTTGAAGGAAATCACTAAAGAATGTGAAAAGCTTTCCAAAGACAATGCTACCCTAAAGCATGAGATTGAAGAAAGAAATAAGAATGAGGAGAATCTTGCTCAGTCCCTAAAAGAAAGATCTGATGAATGCAGTAGAATTAATGGAGAATTCATTCAATTAGAGAATGAATTGCAACAATCCAAAAACAATGAAGAAGAGCTTGAAAAAAATATTTTTATTCTCAAAGATGAACTTGCTACTACAAATGAATACAAGGAGAAGTTCAAGATTAGCTCAATTAAGCTTTATGAACTGACTCAAGGTCAAAAGAATGGAAATGACAAGTGAGGTCTTGGATATGAGAAAGGAGAAAGTTCTGGATCTAAACAAAGGAATTGCAGGCAAGGAAATCAGATAACAAAGCAAAAAAGAATCTTGTAAGACAACCTAATGCTCCAAATTTTAATGGATACTATTTTTCTTACAATAAATTTGATCATATGGTTTTTCAATGTAGAATTAAAATGAAATCAAGTGATCCATAATTCTCTGATCAGTATTTCAATTGCAATAAGTTTGGTCATAAGTCAATTGAATGCAGAAATATGTCAAAAAAATCTGTCAATAGAAGGAATGTTAAATGTTATACCTGTGGAATATTTGGGCATATTACTAACTAGTGCAGATCAAGAAGAAATCAATGGAATGAATGGTCTAGACAAGGAAATGTTGTGTGTTTCAATTGCAACAAATATGGTCACATTGCAAGATTATGTAGAAACAAAAATATGGATAGAAGAAGTTTGACATACAAAGGCAGAAATACATAGAAAGATGATAAATGAAAAGGGAAAGTGATTATGGATGAAATAAGAGATCAGATGAAGAATACATGGGTGAAGAAGAGTTCCTCTATTGTAGTAAATGAACCAGCACCAGAACCTACTTCTAGTAATTCCTCTGAGAATTAGTTTTGGGCCTTTGGCCTAGGGGAGCCATCAATAAAATCCTTCAAACCCCCTATCGGTAATTGACATTGAGATGTAGATGAGTGCAGTGATTGCACTAATGATCTATAGATGTTATTGAAATAGTTGGAAAGAGTATTATGATGAGTTGAAGGTCTATAGAAGAATTATCTTTCACAGTGTATGGAACAAGGTATCCAGATGAGTTAGGGAAAAAGAATTTATTACAACAAAAGTTAGGTGTGTGAGTTATAAAAAGCAAGTTTAAACCCTTATTTTCAACTTTATATCGAAGAAAAGAAGGAGAGCACTCCACATCAAAATTTTGAAAGCATATTTGGCAACAGAACCCTAATCCATCAAGTACTTCAATTGCATTAAGAAATTTCAGCCTAATTTGGTGTGTGGTTGAAGAGATTATTTTCAAGACATGTGTACAAAAGGTAAAATGGAAAAAATCAAAGAAATGATAAACCTAGATGAGCATATTAGTGAGAAGACTAGAGTTGCAAGAAACATGTTGTCGCACGATGAATTGAAATGGCTAAAAGAAGCAAAACACAAAAGCTTGGATATTTGGATTGAATTCCCCTATTTTGTAAGCATAGAAATCGTTGAGTTTATTCTAGACAAATTGAATGACAATATCCTAACTCTGGATAAACCCTACCATATCTTGAAAGAAGTGATTGGAATTGTAACTGGGTTATGCAAAGTTGGGGATGTGTCGAGGAAGAATTCAAACTGTAATAAAGAAGTCAAAACCCTAACTGGAGTAATTGGAGATCAAAAGGAATTGATAATCTCCACAATTAGAGATTCGGTGACAAGCTACATTGTGCATGGAGTATCCTACAAAATCTTTTTCAAAAATAGAGAAGGTGCAACTTCGGGAGGTGTTGTTTGCATTTCACACAAGATGATAATGGAAGATCAAGATTTTGACCTTTGCAAATTACTGAAAGATCAACTAATGGAGAACGTGCAAGTTCTAAAAAAGAAGAAAGATTACCTCTTTTAGGTTTGGTATTTTGGTTATTTGTCTTGTGATGTATTTTCTGAATTACTTACCACTAAACAACAACATAATATGAGAAGAGAGTGGACTAGTTTGCAAGAAGATTTACATATAATCTAATAATTTGGAAAACTATGATCAAGTATATGAAATTTTCTTTAAAGGTTTGCTAAGAAATTTTGGCTCCATTGGTATTCCCGTTCCGGTAAGGGCACTTGAAGTTGGTTCCTCCTCTAGTGAGATAGAGAGAAAGAAAAAAAATTCAAAAGAAATTGTTGTTTGTAATCCACCAGCTTGCAAGACTTCAAGAGTTGAAGGGAAAGGAAAAGAACAAGTGATTGTGAACATACCAGATGAGGAATCTGATAAGGAAATTGAGGACACCCTAAGAAAAGAATTGGAAATAGCCAAACCAAAACAAGAAAAGGAAATGATAGAAGAAAGTGAAGAAGAAGGTGATTTAACCAAAGAAGAGATATTGCAGCTTATTCATAAGGAAGATGGAATGCAGAAAATTGCAAACATATGGTCTATCATACCTTCATGTGAGTAGGACATGATTTTAAATGTACTAAGTGTTCATCTTGTGCATAGTCATATCAAATTGGAGAGCTTACAGAATACATTACCAGAAGAGATGATTGAATGCATCAAGGAAATCATGGACTCTAAGTCTCAAGGCAAGGAAGAAGAAGTAATCCTACACCTAAAGTAGTACATATTTTCACTCACCAAGCTAAAAAGGAACATGAATTAACTAAGGCAATGCATAAGCACAAAAAATAGCATCTATAACTACTGTCTTCGATGGCGTCATGCAATCATCGAGTACAAAGAAAAGCTGGAACAAATTGAAATAGAGTTGAATAGTAGTGGACAATATTTTAACATGTTTTAGGATCAAGATGGTGCAATTAAGAAAAGGATTTAAGAATTATAGACAGAGCATAAAAATGTTCAAATCACTAGGGACAGGATTGTTGACACCTTTTGGAAAGTAAAGGACATAACAAAATGTAGGCTAGAACAATTAATTGAGATGCTGAGGAAAGGATAAATATTAGAAGAAGCCATCACCATTCCATAATCCCTCATCAAGATTATCAACCGGACATCTGAAAAAAACAACATGATCATAATCACTGGGATTGCAGTAGAAGCATGGAAGAAGTTTCTTCCGAAGATGAAGGAAAAATACAAAATAATTTTCTAACATAAATAGCGGTTGTATTTCTTCAAAAAAATTGAATCAATTTTTGACTAAGTTTTTGGTTACACTTCATAGGAAATACTATAGGAAAATATTTTATTATCTTTTTTTCATTGATGTCAAAGGGGGAGAGAGAGCAGTGAAAAATTCCTTATCAAATTTAGGGGGATTTTTGTTAGCTATGGCTTTTTGAAGTCTTGAAGGTTCTGACACTTACTCATTTTTCACTAAGTGTTGCTATCAATGCTAAAGGGGGAGATTGTTGGCATATGGCTTTTGGTGTTGTCATTGATGGCAACCTAAGTCATTGATCTGGTCCACACTTCAGTAACTGACCATACTAGGAGACAGAGTAAAGAACAAGGTATCTGGCTGAAGTTGAATCTATCAATCTATTTGCATCACTACTTTATCAGTTTGCATTATGGATCTCATGGAAGGTCATTGGGTATTTGGAATTTCTTATTCTTGAGTTTTTTTCTATCGTATCAAGTGGTGTATGAGTTAGGAGATCCGTTCATTCAATTTTTTGTTCAATAGTGTTATAAGGTTCACTAAGTGAATGTGGGGTGTTGCAGAAGTTCAAGGAAAAATTGTTTGGATTATTTTCGTATTGGAGATTTTGTTTTGGGCCTCACTATGTTGTGGCTGACTTTGGTGGATGTGCATTAAATTTTATTCATGATTTGAGCTGACGGTTGGTAAATATTTTCTATTTTATTAAAGCTAACATGAAGCGATTAAATCCTTAGTAGTGGATATATATAAGATCAATTATTTCAATTTGAAGTGTGCTTGATGCAAGTTAATGTGTGTTACTAATGTCAAAAGGTCAGTTGAGAGATTATGCACAATTTCACTTGTGCAATAAAGGATTTTGTGAAGTGAATTGAAATAGAATAGAGCAAAGTACAGAATCAAACAAAAGGTCTAGAATTCGATCCATGAGCCTAGCCAAAACTGTAATCAGGCATTTGTAGATGATACTTTCTTAGTTCAACTATTTTGATGTAATCCAAATCTTTTGTAAGGTAGTGATCTCTAGGAATTGTGCCTGAATGCAAGTGCATTCCCCATTTGTAAAACACTTATATTTGAGTACTCAAATTGTGGATTGACCTCCACCATAGTTTTTCCCCTAACAAGGTTTCCACATAAAAATCCTTCTGTTACAATGTTGTGGCTTATTGTTTTATGTTCATGCATCTTTCTTTTGATTGAATTTTATATGCACTTGAGAGATCAGATTAATAAATTTAGAAATTGCACAACACTAATTCACCCCCCCTCTTAGTGTTGCTTGATTCCAACATGCCCTTGCAACCTCCACACTATAATCATACCTCAATCCTCATGAAGATTCAACTTTTTCTATTGTAATATGTCACAAAACTTTATTTTGCGCCTTCTACTCTCAACCATTTTGAACTCCACACCTACAATGATACTTTTTAGCTCCTCAATTACACTTCCACTATCCATAGGTTTTATCACAAGTTGCCTCATGTTCGAAAATCTACTTATGCCCCCAAAACCTCTTCTCACTTCCCTCTCCACCCAAAGGTCCTAGTGTGAATTGTCTCTCTCTCGGTGCTCTATCTTCATGCTTAGAACCTCTAGCTTTGATACGGTCACTTGATGAATAAGACACTCAATCAAACCCAAAAACAGCAAAACTCATATTACAATGACTCAAAAAAATGATTGACTCTAAAAAATCAATAAATTCTTGTGCCAATTTTTATCAATCACACAATTACACCATTACACTCCAATTTGAAAACAAATCATTTAGATTCATTATCAAATTTCATGAAATACAAACTACAAAATATTTGGATAGTTTCATTGTCCTCCAACTCTTCAACTTCCCTTCAAGATTCTCTAGTTTGATTTTCCAATATGCACATTGGAATTTGCATTAAGCTATTCTCTTCTCAATAATTTGTCTAACACTACCATATCATCAACCCACTATAGAAATCATCATCCAATCTTATGCTTCTCATTTAGTAGCTTCTTCACATATGGTTTTAATTTACATATTGTGGGCTCTACACCTTGTCTTGACTACACTGAAGTATTAACTTCCTCACCACAACCTCATGTGTTTTATTCAAAGTTGTTACCATGACTTGTATCTACACTTTGACTACTATGTACTCCATCAACATTTCATCTCGTCCTCAGCATACATTCCTCTATGCAGCCTGAATGTTATTGTTGTCTCATATCCTTCATGATTATCTTACTTCATCGACTCACCTTTCCGAGGAAACTTATGCATCATTCAAACTTCGATCTGAAATTCATCTCTCCCTTGGTTCTCATATGGGATCAGTCTTATATCTAGTTCATCACTTCTATCTTCCTTCAACATTGATAGATCTCCCATAATTTGACCTCTCCACTCAGGCTTCACAAACACCTATATGTTATGTCAAATTTATTTGAATGCTAAATCGGGTTCCTTCATTGTTTTGGCATAGAATTTTATCTAATTTCTTTAGTGGCATGAGCTAAGGAGGGATATCTTGGTTCTTGGGCTGTTCCCTCCTCCTCTTCATTCCTTCCACCTACAAGCACCTCACATTGGTTTGCCAACTATATATTTAATTTCAATGCATATTTTTTCTCTTCCTAGAAACCTTTAGTATCTTCCTTAAAGTGATATGCCACTCCAATGTTGGCCTTTAGTCTTTTGGGAATAAGAATATCAAATTTATAAATAGTGGAATCACCCTTACTTCATATAGTCGTTACATTAATAATGTTAAATTAATCTTGACCACAACACAAGAATAATCATATTCATATATCGACACATTGCTAAGGTGAATGTTAATAACCAACTTTTCAAAATCCCTTGAAAACTTGCATGGATTTTAAAATTTTAAAACTTCGCCACATCATTATCACAAGTCACAAAATGCTCAATTCTCCAAAGTCATTAACAATTTGACTTTGAAACTTTGGTAAACAAATCCAAATAGAGTCAAAATTATGTCCACAAGAAATTTTTTCATGAAATATTATTGTACCATCAAAAAATAGGCCCTTCCCATTATAATGGTCTTTTAGGTCTTGTTTCATAGTGTTGGAGCTATGTTGCTTTAATTTTATGATGTATCTTGGCTTGAACATGCTTATTTTGGTGCTAAAACTCAAAGAATGACATCTTGTGAAGGTGTTGTGAAGTGTTGTAAGACATTTCTACATTCTTCTAGACTCTATTTAATGCAATTCACCTAAAAACCACCTTTTCACTCATCAACAAGTCCTATTTTGAAGTGTTGTAAAGTCTTGTAACAAGATTTCACACTTTTCTAGGCATATTTTACTATTTACACCCTTCTCATGCTTTATTTTGTCTCTTTATGCCCTCATATGCTTATATTAAGTGTATTTTTGGGTCATATCCCAACAAACAGTTGACATTAAATACAACATTATTCTTGACTCTTGGTTTTGGGTCCTAGGTGGGACTCATTCACCAAGGGTGGCGAATGAGTCCCCCTTGGCGCCAAATTCAAAATATTTCAAAAATTCTTTTGGGATTTAACTCAAATTCACTTCATGTCAGCATGTGATGAGGTATGAATGGATACTAAGGCAAAATATTTGTATAAATATGTGATTTTAACCTCATTTCAACCCCCAATTCATCTAGGCATTCAATATCCTAACACATTCAAGCAATCAAGCATTTTGCATCTTCAATTGAAGCACTTTCAAGTACTTTGGAGTAGGCATTGACATCACTTCAGATTTGCATATTCAAGGATGTGGTAAGTTTGTTATACTTTCATGTTATTCATTTATCATTTCCTTTGCATGTCATTTATTTCTATTGGGTTTAATTACTAAAGTGGGGTTTGACCAAGGCAAACCCCTATTCACTAATCCCCCAACATTTTTCCCCTTTGTGCATGTGTCTTTGCAGCCTTTGTTTTGTAGATTTGACAAGTTTAAAGGTGTTGAAAAGTGGAATTCAAGTCAACTAGGCTCTGCAAATCAATTCATCATCTTTTCAAGCATTTTAAGAATTTTCAGCCCATTTTCTACAGAGTTGACCCCAGCAACCTAATATTTAAACTTTGTAGGATCTGGAGTAGCAGTATTGCCTTCTGATTTTCAAAAAATCTTGGGGAGGACTGATTCACCTTTCTTGATGAATGAGTCCCACTTGAAATATGAAAATATTCATTTTGTTAGAAATCCACTCCTGGCTGTCAAAAATCAGTTCCTGACACTTTTTCAACAATAAGAGGACTGATTCGCCACCCTTGGTGAATGAGTCCCACTGTGAAAAGTTAGAAAATTTCATCAGCATTCCAAACACTCTAGAAAGCTCACACAACATCCAAGTGCACTCAAATTTGACCTTGTACCTTTTGTTCTGCATATTTCTTTCTACTTCTTCATCTTTCATAGTTGTTTGCATATCACTGTGTGTTTTCAAACATAGCTTAAATTATGCTTTTGCATTCATTTTGGATCATTTTAATCAGTCAATTTCATTTATTTTAGGTCATTTACATCATATCATATAGCATATGTCCTAGTTTGAATGTCACATAAGGATTTTAGGATCTAATCTATCTCCTTTTGGGTGAGAAACCCTATAAGAGTTAGAGTCCATTGGGTCCTAAAATCTATGTTTCAATTATCAAAAAATATTTTTGGTGATGTCAATTGCTCATCTTCCCAAATTATCCTACATCAAAAATTGATTCTTTAATCCTCTAATGTTGGATTTGACCTTCCATTTTCTGATTGTAAAGTTGTTGGGTTGTCGTCAAATAATTCTATAATTAATTTTGTGTAGTTTAATAACTTCTATGGCTTCAAATGCAAAAATGGAAAAAATTTCCTTTAGGATTTCTTCAATACTCTTCAAGCTTACAGCCTACACATTCACAAAAAGGAGAAATGTTGGGCCATTTTAGGGGCTTGCCTCATTCAAACCATATGTAAGTGTTTCCACTTTTACAATGGAAATGTTAATGATAGAAATGATAATCGAAAGGAAGGAATGATGAAATCACAAAGTGCTACAACTTTTCACCCTTTAATGGATTCCTTGAATGACTTAAGTCATGCACATCACCTCAAGGATTTGGATTTTACTTTACTTGAATGATTGAATGCTTTAGAGACCTACAAAAGAGTTAGCCTTCATAAAACCATAACATGAACACACATAGAACTTGATATGATATTGGATCTTGAATTGTTGCCATAAAGCTCTAAAATTTTTCTCTTGACTTGCTCTTAACAATGGTATTTTCTCATGAATGTTAGAAAGTGTGTGTTATTGATAGATACCTTTCAAATGATAAAATAACTAGGTATTTATATGCAATTATTCTAATTTCCCAAAAATCATATTCTAAAAGCCAACATTTGAAATTTGAATTTTTAGTGTTAAAATGCTATCAACATGTTAAAAATTGGTCCCCAAAAAGATATAACGCCCATGGGCATATGGTTCTTAGCCCTATCTACTAGGACATTAAGTGTTTGGATCAAAACATTAATTACCTACATTTATTCAATGCTTTCAATCCTTTGAAAAACAGTAAAAATAGGCTTTGGAATGGATAATTTTAGGAAATTAGGGACCCAATTAGGCTCATCAATTTAGGGAGGCCAAGACATAGTGTGAAATTGTTAAGGGTCACGTTTTCAACACTACATTTAGCCCCCACTTTAGTGAGAGTATGAACTTACGCTTAGACTCACACTAAAGTAAAAAAATGTGTCAAGAGGGGGTTCAATTGTCCAAATATTAAATAAATGGGATTACTAAGGATCAACAAAGGTGATCAAGCCTCAAAGATCTAAGATCCCATGGCAAACAAACTTAGGAACAAAGGAAACCACATACTTATGAAATGAAGTAAAACAACAAATGCAAACACACATGTCAACATGAAATGCAAAAAGAAGGTATTGACTAACAAGTTATATTATGCTAGGACCCATACAAAAGGGTATATTCATGACATGAAATAAAAAAGTATGATATTTTCTAGGTGAACCACAAACCAAAAGGCACATGGACTATGATGACCACTTTTCACTAGGTGAGCCTCCAAGGCAAGTTTAGAAACACACTAGGTCTACTAGGTGTACCCATAACAAGGTGGAAAAAATGAGAAACACACACTAGGTCTACAAGGTGTTCCATAAAAACCATACCAAGAGTTATACTCCCTGATAACTTTGATAAGGTTCCACAAAATGTAATGCTAATGCTACACTAGGTTCAACTCCTATGAACAAAGTGAAGCAAAGAAAATGCCAATATTAATGTCAATTTCAACACACCACTAAGTCCAACTCTTATGAACAAAGTGAAGCAAAATAATGCCAATGTAGGGTAAAAGCAAGAAATTGGGTACACAAAGAGAGGAAGTTTCAGCCAAAACAAAAAAAATAACACAAAACACATACACGTTTTTAAAAAACACATACATGTTACGGATCAGGTACCTGAGCCTAAATCTAAATGTGTATGCGTTTCGCTTTGGGTACGTGGGCTGCAAACACATACGCATTTCAAAACACGTACACATTATGAACATGTACGCATTTTGAAACATGTAAATGTTTCTTAGATGTATTTTTTAAAAAATTAGCGATTGTGTATTCATTTTAACTGCAAGTTGTTTCTACACCAAAGAAGACAAGACCAAATTGCGTACACATTCCAAAGGCCTTGATCAAAAACAATTATCACTACCACCTCCTCCCGTTGACACAATTGACCTCAACGACCTCCAGGTTGGTTGAATTATTCCTTTTTTTGCTTTATATCTAGCATTTTTTTTTTTGTAATTGGTATTTAGTTTTTGTTTGTCTAATTTTTTTTGTTCAATATTTTATATTTTTTAAATTGCATTTAAAAAACCAAAAACATCAACGAAACAAAGAGCGTTAAATTGTAAATCAAAAACCATAAAAATTAAACCTAAATTGGACACATTTTTAAAAATTAGAAATCAAAACCCTAGAAACCCTAGGTTCTAAAAGGCATAGGTCCCTAAAAACTAATTTACCTAGGTTAATCCTTGGACCTAAACCCTAAAATGTAAACCGAAAACCCTATTTACCCTAAACGTAAACCTAAAACCCTAATAGTTCACATAATTTTACAAGTATCCAAGGAATGTTACCTAGATTCGAGGTAGTTTTCATTGAGACTGAGATTGAGATTGAGGTTACAAATAATTCACATTAGGATTTTTCAGTTATTGCTACACTTCAATGACCAATTTATAAAAAATCCTTATCACATTGTGTAGTGTCATAAATTAGGGCTCCTTGGAGGTTTCTTACATTTTTTATTTGACATATAGATATGTTGAAATCATGTCATCAAATCTCTAAATCTAAACCCTAAACCCCAAAGCATTCATTTTGTTGTAGGACCTTAAAATGAAATTTGGTTGCCTTAGGAAACTCCACCAAAATTTATTCCCTTAAGCCATGGACCATTTTGTCCTAGGACCTTACTAGACATAGATCCCCTTAAGCCATCCTATCACCCTAAATCATAAATTGATGTCTTAAGGGGTCCTAATATGACATTTTTTAAGGGGATCAAACAAGTTCTCAAAATTTGGTGAATAGAGCTCAAGCTCATCTTTGTTTATTTTGTACATTGCAATTAGGTCACTAGCATATATCTATGTGTCCCTTTGAACATGTATTCTATTAATTTTTCATTCTTATCTTTATTATTCTTTGAAAACAATGAATGGGATTATGAATTAATGTTAACTTGTTAAACTTATAATTTCTTCTTAACTACTTTGTCCCACTATAGAGAACTTGTGTCTCTTATCATGAAATTTAAAAATTAAGATAAATCAATTTATGTCCTCTGATTTAATTAAATTCTGTCATACTTGATTAATACATGTATTCACAATTGATATACCTTAGCTTTATAGATATACTCTTGTTGGGAAACAAGAGCTATCTCAATCAACTGTTCCACAAGAAAATGTTACTCACTAACTTGCAAGTACATTATTCCAAGGGCCACCCAAACTTTACTGTAAGTTCCCCAAACCCTAAACCCTAAAGCATTCATTTTGTCATAGGACCTTAAAATGAAATTTGGTTGCCTTAGGCAACTCCACCAAATTTCATTCCCTTAAGCCATGGACCATTTTTTCCTAGAACCTTACTAGAATTTATAGATCCCCTTAAGCCAACATATCACCCTAAATCGTAAATTGATGTCTTAAGGGGTCCTAATATGACATTTCTTAAGGGGATCAAACAAGTTCTAAAAATTTGGTGAATAGAGTTCAAGCTCATCTTTGTTTATTTTGTGCATTGCAATTAGGTCATTAGCATATATCTATGTGTCCCTTTGAACATGTATTCTATTAATTTTTCATTCTTATCTTTAGTATTCTTTGAAAACAATGAATGGGATTATGAATTAATGTTAACTTATTAAACTTATAATTTCTTCTTAACTACTCTGTCCCACTATAGAGAACTTGTGTCTCTTATCATGAAATTTGAAAATTTAGATAAATCAATTTATGGACCATCGTATTTTAAATTAAATTCTATGTCATACTTGATTAATTTACATGTATTCTTGTTTGATATACCTTAGCTCTATAGATATACTCTTGTTGGGAAACAACCACACCTATGAGTAAACTTCCCCTCACCCCAAAAGATAAAGCTCTAGACCCATAAAAACTTTATAGAATAAATTACTTATTGATGAATTAGTTAATTAGTGATAGGCTTGATATTTATGAGCTCCATTGAGAACCCTTGTCTAATAATAATCCTAATATATAAATAGAATCTAGTATAATTTTTACTTGAATTAAACTACATGGTTTTCATCATTTACCCATTTTGGAACTCATTCTTGAGTTGTTCATAACCTAAATTAGCTTGGGGGCCTTTTCTTCTCTTTTTCCACCTTTATATATGTAATAGAAAGCACTCTAAACAACCCCTAACCTCCTATTTTAACACCCAATTTGAAAAATCAAAGTTATATATCTACATGTATCTTATTTTTCATTCTTTATTCCTTTACCTTAATCTTAAGTATTTATCTTGATGGTGATTTATTTAAATAAATCTTAATTCTTTACCTTAATCCATGTGGTTTTATTTATTTTTAAATAAATCAATTAATGTATAGATGATC
This sequence comes from Sequoia sempervirens, assembly GCA_007258455.2. Lineage (NCBI taxonomy): Eukaryota > Viridiplantae > Streptophyta > Pinopsida > Cupressales > Cupressaceae > Sequoia > Sequoia sempervirens. The sequence continues at coordinate 81,604,648 of VDFB02086081.1, read as the reverse complement.
ATCAAATTTGGCTATAGTTTAATTATCAAGTGATATCTAGCTAAAAATAAGTTTATGGGGCCTTATTTTAGGGGATTCACTTAATAAACTAATGACATAGTGCATGCATTTGAATAGGGTTCTAATAAAACCTTCTAATTTCATTTCTACCCTTCATATTAACAACCACACACTGGACTCAATTTAATGTGTATACATGCTATGGATTTTTAATGTTATAAATCAAATGGTCTTTAAATGAAATGTATTTTGAATTTGTACACATTCAATGTGATTTTTAAATAACTTTCAAATTGTGTGCATTATTTAATTAGTTTTTTGATATATGTTTTTTTATTGTTTAACATGCAGTTGCCATTTAATTTCTCTCATGGATCTAGAATTTAATTTAGAGTATTTTATGCCTAATTCACAAATTCATCTAGATCCACCACCAGAAAAAACCCCACACCTCCAGACTCTCCACCACGTAACCCCACACCTCCCCTATAGTAGATGAGGATCAATTAAGAGAGAGCATCCAAGAAAAACTTATTTTGATTCAAGCAAATATAGATCTGACAAAAAATGAGCCTAGAATCCCTCCCCATCTCACAAACTATTGTCTATTTTGTTTGATCCATTGATGCAAACCTAGATAGGTTCCATCAATGGAGAAAAGAGAGGAGAGAATTTTATGCAGATGGATTTTCCTACAAAGAAATCAATGACCTTAAAATTACCAAACAAGCCATGTGCCAATATTTTATTAACCCCTAAACAAACCAACCAATTCCTCCAACCAAAAAGTGAATTTCAATTTTATGGTGTAGGCACCCGCAGATAGCTGCACATTTTTGGGATAGATGGTGGATGGTGTTTGATAATCCACCACATGGCAACTGTGAGGTACCCCTATACTTTTTGAGAAAGTTATGGGTTGAGTTTGATTTGGGTAGAAAACCCAACTATTTGAGGTCATTTCAAGGAATTGGGCATGGCATGCCCCAACATAGATTAGAAGCACATGTCGATCCTCAGCGATATGCTCAGATTGCTCCTATTGTTCCTCCTCCTTCTCCTAGTGTTCCTGTTGCATTTTAGCAACAGTCCATGTTATTGACATTAGGAGCATTGAGTTCTCTTTCAGGACATCTCACTCATCAGACTGCACATGCAGCTACTAAAGTGGCCAATAGAGAGCATGGAGGCTCGAGCTATAAGTATACTCAGGCATCCACTTCAGGTGACCCACATGCATCTGGGATGGATTCATACATGAATTTACTATATGAGGATCATACTACACAGGTATGTTCATCTTTTGAACTTAAATTAATATAAATAATATCAAATTATATATAATATATAATATTAATTCAATAAGTGTTTGGTGTAGAGCATGATCACACAATGCCTAAAACTAAATATGATCATCGTGTCTATATGTCGAGTGTTGTAGATATGGGCTCACCTTTTGGACAGGTACTTGAACCAATATATATTAAATAATTTGTGTGGATATATCTAATTTTTAATTTTAATTTGTACACATGTGTAAATTGATATAATATAATATTATATCTAGATGCAAGGAGGTCATATGATACCTAGTATTGACCAACCACAAGTTGTGGTGAGTGCTCCTCAGACATCATCAACTCAGGTGCGTGCTTTCAAAATTTTATTAAGTTTAAATTAAATACACATCATAGATCTAATTTAATTTTTTCATTTGCATACACATGTGTGAATGATCTATACAAACTGGTGTACATCTATACATGCAAGGATTTCATGAGATACCCATGGCAGGCACACCTGAGACATCGTCAGCATGTATGCATGGGCAATTTCAGGTGCATGATCATGAGGTCATATCATTTGAGGTTGTAAACTTTACTAAATCTCCTATACAATTTTTACAGACCTTTTAAATATATATATATATATATATATATATATATATATATATATATATATATATATATTCGAGGTTTTAACATATTGTTTGCTTTATATGAATATGCAGGATATAGTAGATCAGGCATTTGGATCTTCTCAATTGACAGTTATGCTACCCATTGAACAAAATGTGCCAATAGATTCACATGATCATATGGTAATTTATGCATACTAAAAATCATTTTTATTGTATTTACTAGATATATTTAATTGAATTTATTTTTATCTAAAAGTTTATATTTTCAAGTTTAAATATGTTTAATTATATCAAAATTTCTAAATAACTTTAAGTCTAATTTCAAGTTTCTTGTACTCTTTTCTAGCATGATGTAGGTACATCTAGTCAACATGGAACAAAGAGGAGACTTGATATGACAGATCAGCCTAATAGTTAGATGGTTTTAAATTTTATGGACTATAGATCTCTAGAGTTTTATTTAAATATATGTGCTAGACTTGACATATAAATTTTATGGACTATCTATCTCTAGTTTTATTTTGAACATGTTATTATCATATTTGTGTTATTTATATCAGTTGACTTTAATACATGATGATTATATATGCATTCAATTATGATCGTGTTATGTTCATTTGATGATTATATGCACTCATGTATGTATAGATATAAATTATCTAATTTTCAAGTAATACATGCACTATATAAATTCTTATCTAGAATCAAATTTCATATATATAATTTATCACATGGTTAGGTGAAAAATTAAAACATTCCTTAAATAGTTTAGATAATATGTACATAATAAATTAAGGACAAGTAATTTTAACTATTTTCCAATTCTAGCAAATATTTGAATCAATAAACAAAAATCTATCTCCTTGTATGTATAAAATGTATAATCTATACAATTGAACAATTATATACAATGTGGTAAATACAAGACATGAAATGTATAATCTATAAAATTGGAATAAGATATTTAAAAGTGACTAATAAGCTCATTGAATTTCATACTTTGAACAAACATATATAATGTATATTGATGTTTAATACAACTATATAACATGATGAAACATATATGTGCATGTAGATACAATTAAAGCTTATCAACTTTTACATGAAGACCAAAAATTGATATTTACATAGTCTCTTGATAAAATAATTTTTTCAGTGACAATCACATGGTAGAGCGACTTGATGAGAACCTGAAAAAATAATTAATGTAAGTAAACTAACTATAATTTTTATGAGTCATTTAAGTAAAATTCATGTGAGAAAAGAATAATATATAGTAAATTCCATTCAAATTCAAATGATGTTTTCCATAAGATGGATTAAGGGGACCTAAGAGGATATATAGCTTAAGGGGGGTCTTAAGAGAATGCCATAAGTGGAGTTAAGAGGATGGCAAGTTAAGAGGATGCATGTCATGAACCCTAGGGGCTTAGCAAGTCCTAAGAGGATGGCTTAAGGGGAATGATGAGAGTGACTTAAGGGATGCAATATTATGGATTAAGGGTATGTAAGAGGATATGACTTAAGGGTCCTTTAAGAGGATGGCTTAAGGGGATACAAGAGGGTGTATTAAGGGGAGTTGATAGAATGAATGGATGTAAGAGGGTGGATTAAGTGGAGTTGATTGAATGACTTAAAGGGATGTAAGAGAGTGGATTAAGGGGATGCAAGGAGGTGGATTAAGGGGAGTTGATAGAATGACTTGAAGGGATGTAAGAGGGTGGATTAATGGGAGGTTATAGATTACTTAAAGGGATGTAAGAGAGGGGATTAAGGGGATGCAAGAGGGTGGATTAAGGGGAGTTGATAGAATGACTTGAAGGGATGTAAGAGGATGGATTAAGGGGAGTTGATAGAATGACTTAAAGGGATGTAAGAGAGTGGATTAAGGGGATGCAAGAGGGTGG
>VDFB02086081.1:81580771-81600720 GCA_007258455.2 Sequoia sempervirens | reverse complement strand
TCGCTATCACTGAGACATTACTCTGAATGCTCACAAGCCATACCGAGCTACAAATAATAGTCAGCAAAACTTTTTTCCATCACTAAGACCTCACACTGAGTCCTTTGTGCTACCCTGAGTGTACACTATCAATGAGGCATTCCTTATCGATATGAGTCATACCAAACTTGAAGACTTTCCCTGAAGACTTCAAACTAAATGTTGTCAGCAAGACATCCATATCAGTAAGACTTTTTACTAAGCCACCTCATGTTATACCGATGTCTACTGTCGGTGAGATAAAGCAACTGTCACCAGGAGTTTATAACGAAACCTCCGAGTTACCCCGAAGACACCAAGTGAATGCTATCAGCAAGACATTCATATCAGTAAGACCTCATACCGAAAACTTAAATCTTTCGGCCAAGTCTCTCTGATATCTGATAAAATCAATAGTCGGTAAGAGATGTTCACAAGTGGTAAGAGGTTACAACGACTGCCACAAGTCACAGCGATAAGATCCTTCGGCATGACTTAAACATTGTCTCGAAAACCTATACAAACCACATGATCCAAACCTGCTAGTCGACCAGACCCAAAGCATGTCACACCAACTTAGCTCCAATAGAGGTTACTACCTGCAATGATTGAGGCATATATATCCAACAATCTCCCACTTGACAAAGATCACACAGGCACCTCTAGAGCACAACAAAGCTACTAACCTTCATGGGCACTAAGGCCCATCGAATTGGCACACCACCTGAACTTGTATGTGCTCACTGGCTTCGTCAATGCATCTACAACATTCTCCAGAGTATCAACTTTTTCCAAACTGACCTTTCCATCCTCCACCATATCTCGTACAAAGTGGTATTGTGCATCTATATGTTTTGTCCTAGCATGGAAAGTAGCATTCTTTGCCAAACAAATTACACTCTGACTACCACAAAAAATAGTTATTTCTCTTGCATCAAAACCAATGTTAGAACACAAATGTTTCAACCAAACTACTTCTTTACAAGCATGTATAGCTATCATATATTCAGGCGACTATATAGCCTGTCGCTTACTCATCCAACTCACTGCACCACCATTCATCATGAAAATGTATCCACTAGTGGACCTCCTGCTATCAATGTCCCTTGCCCAATCAAAATCTACATAACCACAAATGTTGAGAGTTTTCTATGATTAAACCAAGTTCCCATGGTAACACAAAGCATATTCTGAAGTGCCCTTCAGATATCTAAATACTCTCTTCACAGTATCCCAATGTATTCTTCCAGGATTTTCCATAAATCGACTAAGAACTCCCACTGCTTGGGCAATGTCTAGCCTTGTACAGACCATTGCATACATGAGACTACCAACCGCACTAGCATAGGGTACACTAGTCATGTCTTCCATCTTAGTAGGAGATTTTGGACAATCTTTAGTAGATAGCTCTGTTCCCTGCAAGACTGGAACAACTAGCTACTTGCAATCATTCATGCAAAATCACTCTAGAACAGTCCTGATATACTTACTCTAACTGAGCCAAAGATTTCTCTTAGCCCTATCCCTAGTTATCTCCATCCCCAGAATATACCTTGCTGCACCAAGATCTTTCATTTCAAACTTAGCAGACAACTAAGACTTAAGATCAGTAATCATTATCTTACTATTGCCTATGAACAGCATATCATCAACATAGAGAGCAATAATAAGCACTCGATCACTTTCAGCTTTATAATAGACACAATTATCAGATTTTGATCTCACAAATCCCAAAGACAATACAAAAGTATCAAATTTTTGGTACCACATTCTAGGAGACTGCTTTAACCCATATAGACATTTCTTCAACTTGCATACCAGTTTTTCTTTACCTTTTTCAACAAAGTGCTCAGGATGGGACATATAGATTTCTTCTTCAAGATCACCATGAAGAAATGTTTTCTTCACATCCATCTATTTGACCTCTAAGTCATATGCTGCTGCACATGACAAAAGAAATCTGATAGATGTTAGTTTTGCTACAAGAGAAAAAATCTCCCCATAATCAATTCCCTCTACCTAGGAATAACCCTTTGCAACCAATCTCGCCTTGTACTTTTCCACACTACCATCTAGACCAATCTTCTTCTTAAATACCCATTTGCAGCCCATAGCTTTTATGCCTTCAGGTAAGGGCACCAGACTCTAGGTATCATTCTTTTCTAATGATGTCATTTCTTCTTTCATGGCTTCCAACCAAGAGTCTGAATCAAACATTCTAAATGCCTCTTTTATAGTCCTAGGCTCATCAGTGCTAGAAATAAAAGCATAGGCACAAGTAGAATCAATCAAAGAGAACCCATACCTATCAGGTTGTTTTCTTTCATGGGTTGACCTCCTCAATGGCTGAGGTTGAGGTTGTTCTTCTTCTTCTAAACTTTTAGAACTTCTTGAGTTCTCCTCAGTTTCAGGGACATTTTGAATTTTCAATTCCTCTTTCTCTGGTGTTGGAGGAATTACAACTACACCCTTGTTGTTTTCAGACTTTGTCTCTGACTACAAATCCAAGGTAGAAGGCTTTAGCTCATGAAAGATTACACTTCTGTTGTACAGAACCTTCTCCGTATTAGGATTCCAAAGCTTGTATCCTTTCATGCCAGCACTATAACCAATAAAAATACATCTAACAGCCTTGTTCTCCAACTTAGATCCTTTCTCATTTGGCACATATGCATATGCTTCACAACCAAAGACTCGAATATGTCTAAGAGAGGGCTTCTTACCAGACCACGCTTCCAAAGGTGTTTTCTCAACAAGAGTAGAGTTTGGAGAATGATTTATTAGGTAACATGCAATAGATACAGCCTCAACCCAGAACTTCCCCTCCAAGCTAGCACTACTAAGCATACTTCGTGCTCTCTCCACCATTGTCTTATTGAACCTTTCTACAACTCCATTCTACTATGGAGTATAAGGTGTAGTCTTATGTCTTTTAATCCCATGGTCTTTGCAATACCTCTCGAATTCATTAGAACAAAATTCACCGCCATTATCAGTCCTTAAGCATTTTATTTTCCTTCTAGTCTAATTTTCTACAAGTTTTTTAAATTCCTTAAACTGACTAAACACTTCTGATTTACTTTTCAGAAAATATACAAATGCTCTTCTTGAATAATCATCAATAAATGACACATAGTATCTTGATTTAGACAAAGAAGGAATATTCACTGGACCAAATACATTAGAATGAATATAATCTAGCAAACCAAAAGATTTATGAGGACTTGAGTAAAAAGAAACACGGTGCTGCTTTCCATATATACAATGTTCATAGAATTCAAATTCAAGATTACAATCATCAAGCCCCTCAACCAGGTTTTTATTCTTCAAGGTTTTTAAACCTTCTTCTCCTATGTGGCCTAGCCTATGATGCCAGAGCATAGTCTTCTCTGGTGGAAGTTTTACTTTCATAGAGTTTACATAATTAGGGATATTTCCCTCTTTACCTCCATGAGTAGCTTTCTGTGACTTTATAGAGACACTATTACATTGAACAGCCTGTGCATCCATCTTGTACAGGGTACCGATTCGAGTACCTCTAGCTAGCACCATAGAGCCTCTAGTCATCTTGCAACCATTTCCAAAGAATGTGACTTGCACTCCAATATCATTTAGCTTACTGACAAAAAGTAGATTTCAAGCCAGACCTGGTATATGCACCACATCCTTGATTCCCTTTACTCTGCCATCAGGGAATTAGATTCTGACTCTTCCACGGCCAACTATCTCCAAAGATGAATCACTTTCCAAGTACACCTTTCCACCATCATATTCTTCATACTTTGTGAACCAGTATCTATGAGATGTCATGTGAAAAGATGCTCCAGAATCAATCATCCAGACATCATCTGATGCCTGTGTAGCCAAGGCAGCAATGAAGGCATCTGAATCACCCTGAGAAGAATCATTATCGGAAGATCACTTCTTCTTCTTCTTTTTCTCCTCTTTACAATCCTTTCGGACATGACGAGGTTTCCCACAATTCCAGCATTTTACCTTGGACTTCTTTCCAGGAGACTTTGTTCTCCCCTCTGATTTTGATTTTGATTCCTTGTCCTTCTTCTTGCCTTTCTCTTTTGATTTTCCTCTAATAGCAAGAGCTTCCTTTGCCATCTCAGAAGATTTCCTTCTCATCTCTTCTGATAGCAAAGAACCAACAACATCTTCCATCTTGAATTTGGATGGTGTACTCCCAATAGCCATCACCAGATGATCCCAAGAGTCTGGCAAAGAACACAGTAGAAGCATATAGCGATCCTCTTCTTCAATTTTTATGCCAACAGATGTTAATTGAGCAATCAGCATGTTAAATTCATTCAAATGATCAGTTACAGACCTTCCTTCCTACATTCTCAAAGAGTACAGCTTCTTCCTCAGGAACAGTTTATTCACTAAGGACTTGCCTTGATAAATAGATTCCAGTCTCTTCCACAAGGAAGATGCAGTCTTCTCCTCATGCACATTCAGAAGAATGGAGTCTACCAAATAGAGCCTTATCAACCCCTTAGACTTTCTATCTACAAGGTCTTAGTCTTCTTGCTTCATGCCTATAGGTTTAGTTCCAGACACTATAAGCCACAGATCATGATCCACTAAGAGATCCTCCATCTTGAGTTTCCACAACTCAAAATTGCTGCCATTGAACTTCTCTATTTCAATCTTTCCTGATGTGCTAGCCATCCCAATCTGTAATTAGAATTAACAAACTCTACAAGACTCCCATTGAATAGAATTGATACAAAAAACCCAATGTACCCACAAGGATAAAACAACTGGCCAGGCTCTGATAACACTTGTAAGGAAAGTAAGGTGCAGAAACAACTCTCCTAATGTCAAAACCTCAGCGAAGAATGCAGAGACTCTTTGAATTTTACAATTATAGTCCAATTAAGATGCACTTTGAAATAAATAGAAAAAACAAAGAATTAGAAAAACACATATGAACACCAGATTTACGTGGGAAAACCCTTACGGGAGAAAAACCCACCACACAAAGAGAAGTCACTTTGTATTACAGTAACAAATAATTACATACAGAGTTCTGACTTATCTTTCTGATGTCAGTTTACAGCAGCATTCACCATGAAAGAACTTGTTACAGAACATTCACGTTACAGTCTTCACATAATAGAATTCACCCACTGATCATACAATCACACAACAATCCGTCAATCCATCTAACCAAACATCATCTGCTACTCCAGACTATATTCATGTCACCCCTACCTATCGAGCTTCCTCTCAGAACTGACACAATGAACTATCTTCCAACAGTTCCCATTTGGCTTCTCTAATTGGTCCAACACAAGCCACGTAGATGGTCATCACTCGGTCAAAAGAGTTCACATTGTGTTGGCATGTCGATGAGACACAAGAAGTGTCTCCCCGATGCCCAAAGGCTTCACCATCAATGTCGCCAAGATTCATCCTTATCGCCAAGATGTTTTACTGAGCTCACAAGTTGCATCGACTTCAATTTTCCTTTCGGCAAGACATTCGCTCTTCGATGAGACCACATATTGATATCCTAAGTCACACCCAAGAGTCATACTGTCAGAAAAAATTTCACTCTCACCAAGACCTCCTACCAAGTCTTCATGTTGTTTTGAAGCATCCAACAATCGGTAAGACTTATCGCTTTCACCAGGAGATCATACCGAGGTTCAAAGTTACTCTGAAGTGCACATCTATCACCAAGACATATTGTTATCGCTAAGACATTACTCTGAATGCTCATGAGTCATATCAAGCTACAAACAACAGTCGAAAATACTTGTGTGCATCGCTAAGACCTCACACTAATTCCTTTGTGCTACCCCAAGTGTACACTATCGATGAGACATTCCTTATCAATATGAGTCATACCGAACTCCAAGACTTTCCCCAAAGACTTCAAACTAAATGTTGTCAGCAAGACATCCATATTGGTAAGACATCTTACCGAGCCACCTCATGTTATACTGATGTATTCTTTTGGTGAGATAAAGCAACTGTCGCTAGGAGTTTATAACGAAACCTACGAGTTACCCCGAAGACACCAAGTGAATGATATCGGCGATAAATTCATATCGGTAAGACCTCATACTGAAACCTTAAATATTTCAGCCAAGTCTCTCTGATATCTGATAAAATCAACAGTCAGTAAGAGATGTTCATGAGTGGTGAGAGGTTACAATGACTACCACAAGTCACAGCAATAAGATCCTTCGACGTGACTTAAACATTGTCTCGGCAACCTGTACAAACCACATGATCCAAAGCTGCTAGTCAGCCAGACCCAAAGCATGTCACACTGACTTGGCTCCAATAGGTTACTGTATGTGATGATTGAGGCATATATATCCAACAACATGTTGGGTAAGAAATTTGTGAGCATAGGATCACAAAGGTGGAGTGAGGTGATAGAATCACCCTTCAAGACTACAAAAAATCTCTAGAGAACTTTATCACTAATAGCTTGACCTCCTCCACCAAATAGCCCAACCTCCTCTGCCAAGCACTCTTCCTATTCTTACCTTCATTCCCTCCTCTGGCATGTCTTCACTACAACTCTTCCCTATTGGCATATGGCTTTTGGTGTTGTCATTGATTCCAACCTAAGTCATTCATCCGGTCCACACTTCAGTATCTAACCATACCAAGAGACAGAATAAAGAATCCTAGGGTATCTGACTGAAGTTGAATCTGTTAATCTATTTGCATCACTATTTTATTAGTTTGGGTTTTGGATCTCAGGGAAGGTCATTGGGTATCTGGAATGTCTTATTCTCAAGTTTTTTGTCATCGCATTAAGTGGTGTATGAGTTAGGAGATCTAGTCATTCAATTTTTTGTTCAACAGTGCTAGAAGGCCAACTAAGTGAATGTGGGGTGTTGCAGATGTTCAAGGTGAAATTGTTTGGAGTATTTTTGTATTGGATATTCTATTTTGTGTCCTCACTATGTTGTGGCCAACTTTGGTGGATACGCATTAAATGTTATTCATGATTTGAGTTGAAAATTGGTAAATATTTTCTATTTTATTGAAGCCAACATGAAGCAATTAAATCCTTAGTAGCAGATATATATAAGTGATCGATTATTTCAGTTTGAAGTGTGTTCAATGCAATTTAATGTGTGTTTTGAATGTCAGAAGGTCATTTGAGAGATTATGCACAGTTTCACTTGTGCAATAAAGGATTTTGTGAAGCGAATTGAAACAAAATAGAGCGAAGTACAAAATTAGATAGAAGGTCCAGAATTCAATCTATGAGCATAATCAAAACTGTAATCAAGCATTTGTAGATGCTACTTTATCATTTCAACTCTTTTGATGTAATCCAAATCTTTTGTAAGGAAATGAGTGTTCTTGATTTTAAGCAGTGAGCTCTAGGCAGTGTACCTGAATGCAAGTACATTCCCCATTTGTAAAACACTTATATTTGAGTACTCAAATTGTGGATTGACCTCCACCGTGGTTTTTCCCCTAATAGGGTTTCCACATAAAAATCCTTGTGTTATGGTGTTGTGTCTTATTGTTTTATGTGCATGCCTCTTAGTGTTGCTTGATTCCAACAATTGGTATCAAAGCTTAGTTCCTCAAGAGAAGTTTAACATCTTGAGGTGGATTTTGGAATATAATGGACTCTGGTAGTCTTCAATAGCAACTTTTGGTGGCACTTGATGATCTTGATCAATCCAAAGCAGAAGTTCGAGAATTGAAAGAAAATCGTAAGGATGCTAAGAAATTCATTTAGAAATTGAAGGGTCAAATTATTAAGTCTAGGGAGAAGAGAAAGGATCTTTGTGACCAAATTAAGAAAAAAGAGAGCAAGAGCATGGATAATGTTCACCTAAATCAAACCTTGAAGGAAATCATTGAATAATGTGAAGAGCTTTCCAAATACAATGCTACCCTAAAGCATGACATTGAAGAAAGAAATAAGAATGAGGAGAATCTTGCTCAGTCCCTAAAAGAAAGATTTGATGAATGCAGCAGAATTAATGGAGAATTCATTTAGTTAGATATTGAATTGCAAAAATCCAGAAACAATGAAGAAGAGATTGAAAAATAGATCGTTATTCTAAGGGATGAACTTGCTACTACAAATGAATACAAGGAGAAGTTCAAGATTAGCTCAGTTAAGCTTGATGAGCTAACTTGAGGTCAAAAGAATGGAAATGACAAGCGAGGTCTTGGATATGAGAAAGTAGAAAGTTCTCGATCTGAACAAAGGAATTTTAGGCAAGGAAATCAGATGAACAAAGAAAAAAAGAATCTAGTAAGACAACCTAATGCCCAAAATTTTAATGGATACTATTTTGCGTGCAATAAATTTGGTCATATGGCTGCTCAATGTAGAATTAAAATGAAATCAAGTGATCCATCATTCTTCGATCAGTGTTTCAATTGCAATAAGTTTCATCATAAGTCAATTGAATACAGAAATATGCCAAAAAAATCTATCAATAGAAGGAATGTTAAATATTATACCTGTGGAATATTTGGGCATATTACTAACCAGTGCAGATCAAGAAGAAATCAATGGAATGACTAGTCTAGACAAGGAAATTTTGTGTGTTTCAATTGCAACAAATACGGTCACATTGCAAGATTCTATAGAAACAAAAATATGGATAGAAGAGGTTTGACATACAAAGGCAGAAATACATAGAAAGATGATAAATGAAAAGGGAAAGTGACTATGGATGAAATAAGAGATCAAATGAGAAGACATGGGTGAAGAAGAGCTCCTCTATTACAGTAAATGAACCAGCACTAGAACCTACTTCTAGTAATTCCTCTGAGAATTAGTTTTGGGCCTTTGTCCTAGGGGGAGTTGTCAAGAAAATCCTTCAAACCCCCTACTGGTAATCGACACCGAGATGTAGATGAGTGCAGTGATTGCACTGATGATCTATAGATGTTGTTGAAATAGTTGGAAAGAGTATTATGTTGAGTTGAAGGTCTATAGAAGAATTATTTTTCACAGTGTATGGAATAGGGTATCTAGATGAATTAGGGAAAAATAATTTATAAAAATAAAAGTTAGGTGTGTGAGTTATAAAAAGAAAGTTTAAACCCTTATTTTCTACTTTATATCAAAGAAAATATGAAGGAGAGCACTCTGCATCAGAATTTCAAAAGCATATTCAGTGGAAAAACCCTAATCCATCAGGTACTTCAGTTGCATTGAGAAATTTTAGACTAATTTGGTGTGTGGTTGAAGAGCTTATTTTCAAGACATGTGTACAAAAGGTAAAATGGAAAAAATCAATGAAATGATAAACCTAGATGAGTATTGTAGTGAGAAGATTAGAGCTACAAGAAACATGTTGTCGCACGATGAATTGAAATGGTTGAAAGAAGCAAAACACAAAAGCTTGGATATTTGGAGTGAATTCCCCTATTTCATAAGCATAGAAATCATTGAGTTTATTTTGGACAAATTGAATGATGATATTCTAACTTTGGATAAACCCTACCATATCTCAAAAGAAGTGATTGGAATTGTAACTGGGTTATGCAAAGTTGGGGATGTGCCGAGGAAGAAGTCAAACCAAAATAAATAAGTCAAAATCCTAACTGGAATAATTGGGTGTCAAAAGGAATTGATAATCTCCACAATTAGAGATTCAATAACAAGGTACATTGCACATGGAGTATCCTACAAAATATTTTTCAAAAATAGAGAAGGTGCAACTTTGGTAGGTGTTGTCTACATTTCACACAAGATGATAATGGAAGATCAGGATTTTGACCTTTGTGAATTACTGAAAGATCAACTAATGGAGAACGTGCAACCGAAAAAGAAGACAGATTACCCCTTTTAGGTTTGTTACTTTGGTTATATTTCTTGTGATGTATTTTTTGAATTGCTTACCACTGAACAACAATGTAATATGGGAAGAGAGTTGACCAGTTTGCAAGAAGATTTACATATACTCTAACAATTTGGAAAACTATGATCAAGTATATGAAATTTTCTTTAAAGGTTTGCTAAGAAATTTTGGCTCTATTGGTATTCCCATTTCGGTAAGGGCACTTGAAGTTGGTTCCTCCTCCAGTGAGATGGAGAGAAATAAAAAAAGATCAAAATAAATTGTTGTTTGTAATCCACCAGCTTGCAAGACTTCAAGAGTTGAAGGGAAATGAAAAGAAAAAGTGATTGTGAACATACCAGATGAGGAATCTAATAAGGAAATTGAGGACACCCTAAGAAAAGAACTAGAAATAGGTGAACCGAAACAAGAAAAGGAAATGACATAATAAAGTGAAGAAGAAGGTGATTTAACCAAAGAAGAGCTATTGTAGCATATTCATAAGGAAGATGGAATGCAGAAAATCGCAAACATATGGTCTATCAGACCTTCATGTGAGTAGGACACTATTTTAAATGTACTAAGTGTTCATCTTGTGCATAGTCATATCAAATTGGAGAGCTTACAGAATATGTTACCAAAAGAGATGATTGAATGCATCAAGGAAATCATGGACTCTGAGTCTCAGAACAAGGAAGAAGAAGTAATCCTACACTTGAAGAAGTACATATTTTCACTCACCAAGCTAAAAAGGAAAATGAATTAACTAATTCAATGCATAAGAACAACAAACAACATCTATAACTATTGTCTTTGATGGCATCATGCAATCATCAAGTACAAAGAAAAGTTGGAACAAATTGAAATAGAGTTGAACAGCATTGGACAATGTTTTGACATGTTTTAGGATCAAGGTGGTGCAATTAAGAAAAGGATTCAGGAATTATAGACAAAGCATAGAAATTTTCAAATCACCAAGGACAAGGTTGTTGACACCTTTTGGAAAGTAAAGGACATAACAGAATGCAAGCTAGAACAATTAATTGAGATATTGAGGAAAGGAGAAATATTAGAAGAAGCTATCACCATTCTAGAATCCCTCATCAAGATTATCAACTGGACATCTGAAAACAACAGCATGATCATAATCACCAGGATTATAGTAGAAGCATGGAAGAAGTTTCTTCCAGAGATGAAGGAAAAATACAAAATAATTTTCTAACACAAATAGCAATTGTATTTCTTCAAAAACTTTGAATCAATTTTTGACTAAGTTTTTGGTTACACTTCATAGGGAATACTATAGGAAAATATTTTATTATCTTTTTTTCATTGATGTCAAAGGGGGAGAGAGCAGTGAAAAATTCCTTATCAAATTCAGGGGGAGTTTTGTCAGCTATGGCTTTTTGAAGTCTTGAAGGTTCTGACACTTAGTCATTTTTCACTAATTGTTTCCATCAATGCCAAATGGGGAGATTGTTGGCATATGGCTTTTGGTGTTTTCATTGATGGAAACCTAAGTCATTGATCTAGTCCACACTTCAGTAACTAACCATACCAGGAGACAAGGTAAAGAACAGGGAATCCAACTGAATTTGAATCTATCAATCTATTTGTATCACTATTTTATCAGTTTGGGTTGTGGATCTTAGGGAAGGTTGTTGGGTATCTGGAATATATTATTATTGATTTTTGTTTTGTTGCATCAAGTGGTGTATGAGTTAGGAGATATGTTCATTCAATTTTTTGTTCAACAATGTTAGAAGGCTAACTAAGTAAATGTTGGGTGTTGCATATGTTCAAGGAAAAAATGTTTGGAGCATTTTCGTATTGGAGATTTTGTTTTGGGTCCTCACTATGTTGTGGCCAACTTTGGTGGATGTGCATTAAATGTTATTCATGATTTGAGTCGATGGTTGGTAAATATTTTCTATTTTATTGAAGCCGACATGAAGCGATTAAATCCTTAGTAGTGGATATATATAAGATCGATTATTTCAATTTGAAGTGTGTTTGATGGAAGTTAATGTGTGTTGTGAATTTCAAAAGGTCAGTTGAGAGATTATGCACAATTTCACTTGTGCAATAAAGGATTTTGTGAAGTGAATTGAAACATAATAGAGAAAAATTGTGCAAAATCAAACAGAAGGTCCAGAATTTGATCTATGAGCCTAACCAGAACTATAATCAGGCATCTGTAGATGATACTTTCTCAGTTTAACTCTTTTGATGTAATCCAAATCTTTTGTAAGGTAGTGAGCTCTAGGAAGTGTGCCTGAATTATGCAAGTGCATTCCCCATTTGTAAAACACTTATATTTGAGTTCTCAAATTGTGGATTGACCTCCACCATGGTTTTTCCCCTAACAAGGTTTCCACATAAAAATCATTGTGTTACGGTGTTGTGGCTTATTGTTTTATGTTCATGCATCTTTCTTTTGATTGAATGTTATAGCCACTTGAGAGATCAGATTAATAAAGTTATAAATTTCACAACATTGATTCACCCCTCTCTTAGTGTTGCTTGATTCCAACAGGCCCTTGCAACCTCCATGTTATAATCATACCTCGATCCTCATGAAGATTCAACTTTGTCTATTGTAATAGTTCACAACACTTTCTTTTGTGCCTTCCACTCTCAACTATTCTGAACTCGACACCTACAATGATACTTTTGAGATCCTCAATTACAATTCCACTATCCACAAGTTTTGTCACAAGCTACCTCATGTTTGAAAATATGCTTATGCCCCTAAAACCTCTTCTTGAGCACTTCCCTCTCCACCCACAATTCCTAGTGTGAACTGCCTCTCTCTTGATGCTCTATCTGCATGCCCAGAACCTCTAGCTTTGATACCACTTGATGAAGAAGAAACTCAATCAAACCCAAAAACCACAAAACTCAGATTACAATGACTCAGAAAAATGATTGACTCTAAAAAATCAATAAATTCTTGCATCAATTTTTATCAATCACACAATTACACCATTACACTCCAATTTGAAAACAAATCATTTAGATTCATTATCAAATTTCATGAAATACAAACTACAAAATATATGGATAGGGGAGAAGAGCCAGTAGCTACCACCCATTGAATAACCGCTATTGGGACCCCCCAAAAAAAATTTAACTCTGATCCACTAAAAAACTTTATGTTATTGAATAACTAGTTACAAAAACACCAATAGCCGATCATTAAGTGCTTAAGTGACTGATTTAAGTGGGATTTAAGTGCTAAAACAGCTCTAATTGATTGAAATTAGAGCGAGCGGCTACTGGGACAGCCCTCTAAAAGGTGACTTTTTTACCTCCGCGCGCATATCCAATGCTCCCGCATTCAATCGAATTGCCCAGAAGCTGAAACCTTAGTTATAAGCACTTAACTCATGTGCAAAAAAAACCCATAAATTTTTTTTCCAATTCGACATACGGTTTGAATTCTATGGTTGTGCGAAGTTATTCTCTTCTCAATAATTTGTCTGACACTAGCATATCATCAACCCACTATAACAATCATCAACCTATCTTATGCCTCTTGTTTAGTAGCTTCTTCACATATGGTTTTAATTTACATATTGTGGGCTCTACACCCTGTCTTGACTTCACAGAAGTATTAACTTCCTCACCACAAGCTCATGCATTTTATTCAAAGCTCTTACCATGAATTGTATCTACACTTTGACTACTATGTACTCCATCAAAATTTCATCTCGTCCTATGCATACATGCCTCTATGTAGCCTGAATGTTATTGTTGTCTCATATCCTTCATGATTATCTTACTTCATCGACTCACCTTTCCAAGGAAACTTATGCATCATTCAAACTTTGATCTGCAACTCATTTCTCCCTTGGTTCTCATATGGGCTCAATCTTATATCCAATTCATCACTTCTATCTTCCTTCAGCATTTGTAGATCTCCCATAATTTGACCTCTCCACTTAGGCTTCACAAACAGCTATATGTTATGTCAAATTTGTTTGAATGCTAAATTGGGTTCCTTCATTGTTTTGGCATAGACTTTTATCTTATTTCTTTAGTGGCACGAGCTAAGGAGGGATATGTTGGTTCTTAGGTTGTGCCCTCCTCCTCTTTGTTCCTTCCATCTACACACACCTAACATTAGTTTTCCAACTATATATTTAATTTTAGTGCTAATCGGATTTCAATGCATATCTTTTCTCTTCCTAGAAACCTTTAGTATCTTCCTTAAAATGATACACCACTCCAATGTTGGCCTTTAGTCTTTTGAGTGTGAGAATATCCAATTTATAAATAGTGGAATCACCCTTACTTCATATAGTCATTACATTAATAATGTTAAATTAATCTTGACCGCCACACAAGAATAATCATATTCATATATCAACACATTGCTAAGGAGAATGTTACTAACCAACTTTTCAAAATCCCTTGAAAACTTGCATAGATTTTAAAATTTTAAAACTTCACCACATCATTAGCACAAGTCACAAAATGCTCAATTCTCTAAAGCCATTAACAATTTGACTTTGAAACTTTGGTAAAAAAATCCAAATAGAGTCAAAAATATGTCCATAAGAAATTTTTTCATGAAATATTATTATACCATCGAAAAATAGACCCTTCCCATTTTCATGGTCTTTTAGGTCTTGTTTCATAGTGTTGGAGCTATGTTGCTTTAATTTTATGATGTATCTTGGCTTGAACATGCTTATTTTGGTGTTAAAACTCAAAGAACGACATCTTGTGAAGGTGTTGTGAAGTGTTGTAATACATTTCTACATTCTTCTAGACTCTATTTAATGCAATTCACCTAAAAAACACCTTTTCACTCATCAACAAGTCCTATTTTGAAGTTTTGTAAAGTCTTGTAACAAGATTTCACACTTTTCTAGGCATATTTTCACTATTTACACCCTTCTCATGCTTTATGTTGTCTCTTTATGCCCTCATATGCTTATATTAAGTGTATTTTTTGGTCATATCCCAAAAAGCAACATTAAACACAAAATTATTCCTGAAACTTGGTTTTGGGTCCCAAGTGGGACTCATTCGCCAAGGGTGGTGAATGAGTCCCCCTTGGCCCCAAATTCAAAATATTTCAAATTTTTTTTGGGATTTTACTCAAATTCACTTCAAATCGGCTTGTGATGAGGTATGAATGGATACTAAGGCACAATATTTCTATAAATATGTGATTTTAACCTCATTTCAACCCCCAATTCATCCAAGCATTCAATCTCCTAACATATTCAAGCAATCAAGCATTTTGCATCTTCAATTCAAGAACTTTCAAGTACATTGGAGCAGCCATTGACATCACTTTAGATTTGCATATTCAAGAATGTGGTAAGTTTGTAATACTTTCATGTTATTCATTTATCATTTCCTTTGCATGTCATTCATTTCTATTGGGTTTAATTACTAAAGTGGGGTTTGACCAAGGCAAACCCCTATTCACTAATCCGATCAAACCCCTATTCACTAATCCCCCAATATTTTTCCCCTTTGTGCATGTGTCTTTGCAGCCTTTGTTTTACAAATTTGATAGGTTTAAAGGTGTTGAAAATTGAAATTCAAGTCAACTAGGCTCTTCAAATCAATTCATCATCTTTTCAAGCATTTTAAGCATTTTTAGCCCATTTTCTATAGAGTTGACCTCGACAACCTAATATTCAGACTTTGCAGGATCTGGAGTAGTAGTATTGCCTTCTGATTTTCCAAAAATCTTGGGAAGGACTGATTTTCCTTTCTTGGTGAATGAGTCCCACTTGAAATCTAAAAATATTCATTTTGTCAGAAATCCACTCCTAGCTGTCAAAAATTAGTTCCTGACACTTTTTCAACAATAAGAGGACTAATTCGCCACCCTTGGTGAATGAGTCCCACTATGAAAAATCAAAAAATTTCATTAGCATTCTAGACACTCCAGAAAGCTCACACAACATCCAAGTGCACTCAAATTTTACCCTATACCTTATGTTCTACATATTTCTTTCTATTTCATCTTTCATAGTTGTTTGCATATCACAGTGTGTTTTCAAACATAGCTTAAATTATACTTTTGCATTCATTTTGGATCATTTTAATCAGTCAATTGCATTTATTTTAGTTCATTTACATCATATCATATAGCATACATCCTAATTTGAATGTCACATAAGCATTTTAGGATCTAATCTCTCTCCTTTTAGGTGAGAAACCCTATAAGAGTTAGAGAGGACCCATTGGGACCTAAAATCTATGTTTCAATTATCAAACAATATTTTTGGTGATGTCAATTGCTCATCTGCCCAAATTCTCCTGCATCAAAAATTGATTCTGTAATCCTCTGATGTTGGATCTAACCTTCCATTTCTTGATTGCAAAGTTGTTGGGTTGTCGTCAAATAATTCTATAATTAATTTTGTGTAGCTTAATAACTTCTACAGCTTCAAATGAAAAAATGGACAATTTTCCTTTAGGATTCCTTCAATCCTCTTCAAGATTATAGCCTGCACATTCACAAAAAGGAGAAATGTTGGGCCATTTTAGGGGCTTGCCTCATTCAAACCATATGTAAGTGTTTCCACTTTTACAATGGAAATGTTAATGATAGAAATGATAATCGAAAGGAAGGAATGATGAAATCAAAAAGTGCTACAACTTTTCACCCTTCAATGGCTTCCTTGAAGGACTTAAGTCATGCACATCACCTCAAGGATTTGGATTTTTCTTTACTTGAATGCTTGAATGCTTTGGAGACTTGCAAAAGAGTTAGCCTTGATAAAACCATAACATGAACACACATAGAACTTAACATGATGCTGGATCTTGAATTTTTGCAATAAAGCTCTGAAATGTTGCTCTTGACTCACTCTTGAAAATGGTACTTTCTCATGAATGTTAGAAATTGTGTTTTATTGATAGATACCTTTCAAATGATTAAATAACTAGGTATTTATATGCAATTATTCTAATTTCCCAAAAATCAAATTCTAAAAGCCAACATTTGAAATTTGAATTTTTAGTGTTAAAATGTTGTCAACAACATGTTAAAAATTAGTCCCCAAAAATATAAGGGGACCCATACACCCATGGGAATATGGTTCTTAGCCGTATCTACTAGGACATTAAGTGTTGGGATCAAAACATTAATTACCTACATTTATTCAATTCTTTCAATCCTTTGAAAAACTATAAAAATAGGCTTTGGAATGGATAATTTTAGGAAATTAGGGACCCAATTAGGCTCATCAGTTTAGGGAGGCCAAGACATAGTGTGAAATTGGTAAGGTTCACATTTTCAACACTACATTTAGCCCCCACTTTAGTGAGAGTATGAGCTTACGCTTAGACTCACACTAAAGTAAAAAATGTGTCAAGAGGGGGTTCAATTGTCCAAATATTGAAGAAATGGGATGACTAAGGATAAAAAAAATGTGATCAAGCCTCAAATATCTAAGATCCCATGGAAAACAAACTTAGGCACAAAGGAACCCACATACGTATGAAATGAAGTAAAACAACAAATGCAAACACACATGTCAACATGAAATGCAAAAAGAAGGTATTGACTAACAAGTTATATTATGCTAGGACCCATAGAAAAGGGTGTTCATGGCATGCAATAACAAAGCATGATATTTTCTAGGTGAACCATAAACCAAAAGGAACATGGACTATGATGATCGCTTTTCACTAGGTGAGCCTCCGAGGCAAGTTTAGAAACACACTAGGTCTACTAGGTGTAACCATAGAAAGGTGGAAAACATGAGAAACACACACTAGGTCTACAAGGTGCTCCATAAAAACCATACCAAGAGTTATACTCCCTAATAACTTTCATAAGGAGCCACAAAATGTAATGCTAATTCTACACTAGGTTCGGCTCCTGTGAACAAAGTGAAGCAAAGAAAATGCCAATGTCAATGTCTATGTGAACACACCACTAATTCCAACTCTTATTAACAAAGTGAAGAAAAATAATGCCAATGTAGGGTAAAAGCAAGAAGTTGGGTACACGAAGAGAGGAAGTTTCAACCAAAACAAAAAAATTTGCACGAAACGCATACACATTTTCAAAAAAACATACGTGTTATGGATCACGTACCTGAGCTTAAATTTGAACTCATATGTGTTCTGCTTCAGGTATACGAGCTATAAATGTGTACACATTATGAATGTGTACATGTTTTGAAATGCATACACGTTTCTTAGATATGTATTTTTTTAAATTAGCGACTGGGTATTCATTTTAATTGCAAGTTTTTTCTGCACCAGAGAAGAGGAAACCAGATCGCGTACACGTTCCAAAGGCCTTGATCAAAAAAAATTATCACTGACACCTCCTTAGGTCAACACAACCAACCTCAGCGACCTCCAGGTTGGTTGAATTATGCCTTTTTTTTCTTTATATCTTGCATTTTTGTTTTGTAATTGGTATTTAGTTTTTGTTTGTCTAATTTGTTTTTGTTCAATATTTTATAGTTTTTAAATTGCATTTAAAAAACCAAAAACATCAATGAAACAAAGAACGTTAAATTGTAAATCAAAAACCATAAAAACTAAATCTAAATTGGACACATTTTTAAAACTTAGAAATCAAAACCCTAGAAAACCTAGGTTCCAAAAACCATAGGTCCATAAAAACTAATTTAAACCTAGGTTAATACTTGGACCTAAACCTTAAAACATAAACCTAAAACCCTAATAGTTCACATAATTTTAGAAGTATGTAGGGAATGTTACCTAGATTTTGGGCAGTGTTCATTGAGATTGAGGTTACGAATAATTCACATTAGGATTTTTCAATTATTGCTACACTTCAATGACCAATTTATAAAACATCCTTATCACATTGTGTAGTGTCATAAATTAAGGCTCCTTGGAGGTTTCTTACATTTTTTATTTGACATATAGATATGTTGAAATCATGTCATCAAATCTCTAAATCTAAACCCTAAACCCCAAAGCATTCATTTTGTTGTAGGACCTTAAAATGAAATTTGGTTTTCTTAGAAAACTCCACCAAATTTTATTCCCTTAATCCATGGACCATTTTGTCCTAGGACCTTACTAGACATAGATCCCCTTAAGCCATCCTATCACCCTAAATCATAAATCGATCTCTTAAGGGGTCCTAATATGACATTTCTTAGGGGGATCAAACAAGTTCTCAAAATTTGGTGAATAGAGCTCAAGCTAATCTTTCTTTATTTTGTGCATTGCAATTAGGTCACTAGGATATATCTATGTGTCCCTTTGAACATCTATTCTATTAATTTTTCATTCTGATCTTTATTATTATTTGAAAACAATGAATGGGATTATGAATTAATGTTAACTTGTTAAACTTATAATTTCTTCTTAACTACTTTGTCCCACTATAGAGAACTTGTGTCTCTTATCATGAAATTTAAAAATTTAGATAAATCAATTTATCTCCTCGGATTTAGTTAAATTCTATGTCATACTTGATTAATACATGTATTCACAATTAATATACCTTATCTCTATAGATATACTCTTGTTGGGAAACAAGAGTTATCTCAATCAACTGTTCCACAAGAAAATGTTGCTCACTAACTTGCAAGTCCATTATTCCAAGGGCCGCCCAAACTTTACCCTAAGTTCTCCAAACCCTAAACCCTGAACTCTAAAATCTAAACCCTAAACCCTAAAACATTCATTTTGTCATAGGACTTTAAAATGAAATTTGGTTGCCTTAGGAAACTCCACAAAATTTTATTCCCTTAAGCCATGGACTATTTTGTCCTAGGAACTTACTGGAATGTATAGATCCCCTTAAGCCATCCTATCACCCTAAATCATAAATTAATGTCTTAAGGGGTCCTAATATGACATTTCTTAAGGGGATCAAACAAGTTCTCAAAATTTAGTGAATAGAGTTCAAGTTCATCTTTGTTTATTTTGTACATCACAATTAAGTCACTAGCATATATCTATGTGTCCCTTTGAACATGTATTCTATTAATTTTTCATTCTTATCTTTAGTATTCTTTGAAAACAATGAATGGGATTATGAATTAATGTTAACTTGTTAAACTTATAATTTCTTCTTAACTACTTTGTCTCACTATAGAGAACTTGTGTCTCTTATCATGAAATTTGAAAATTTAGATAAATCAATTTATGTCATCGGAT